>JAJJMA010181951.1:0-13720 GCA_023529015.1 Papaver nudicaule
CTAATACTAAAAAACAAAAACTAATACTAGAAAAATTTCAAGAATCATAAAAGCAAACTAAGACTAAACAAACTAGTCTTCATCTTCTTCTTCATCATCATGTTCACGTGCACCCGCTTTTCCATGTTCTGCCCAGAGATTCGCACAAAGATCATTTCTTAACCTCTTGTACAAAGTTGCATTCCGAATGTGATTATTCATAACCGCATGGTTCCTTGCATGTATGCCACTTTATGGTTGAACCTCGGGCCTCAAAATTAGTAACCCATTTTTTATCGCGACGGACTTCGAAGATTACCATGTTATGCATAATTATGCATGTGAGCATGGTTTTATGCATTTCACGAGGACTCAAATAAAAAAAAGGACCATAAATGATAGCAAATTCTTTTTAAGAATTCCAAAATCCCGTTCAACATCCTTCATAAAACCCATCTGCATTTTGTTAAAATGCCTCATTGCACAACCCCGAGCCCCTGGGTGGGTGCACCCTTATACGCTTGAAACCAAAGTTGATCACCTAGGATAGATTCCATCAGTGAGATAGTAACCATGACTGTATTGGTGACCATTGACTGTAAAATTCACTTGGGGGGCACGCCCTATCTTAAGGTCTTCAAACAGACGGGATTTGTGCAAAAAATTGAAGTCATTGTAAAAACCCGGAAGACAAAAAAAGGCATGCCATATCTAACAGTCTTTAGTAACAACAACTTCTAAAATGACAGTTGGTTTTGGTTAATGATCCTTGTATTGACCAGACCAAAATATAGGACACTCGTGCCACACCCAGTGCATGCAGTCGAGACTACCTAACATTCCAGGGAAACCCCTTTCCATGTTCTTAACCAATATTCCTCTAGTATCTCTCCTGTTCGGTTTCCGGAAATATGTTGGACCGAAATGATTGATTATAACTTCGCAAAAACAATGAGAGATAGTTATAGGAAGTTCTTTGCCAATGCGAATGTACTCATCAACGATATTTGGTGGAGCCCCATAACCAAGAATCCTTAAGGTTGACGTAACCTTTTGTTCAGGACTATGACCTTTAATATTGTAACAATCAAATTGATAATCAAATCGAGGTTCAATTTGAAGAAGCTCCGCAATAATATTTTGCGTTAAGTGTCGGGGCATGTGGAAGCGACGCTGAAAATCTTGATTGGAAACACGCATTCGTGATTGAAATAATCATGCATTAGTTTGTTGTGGTAAAATTCCCGCTCACTGTAAGTTTATCTTCTACAACGTACTACTTTTTCTCAGGAGCTCATGTATATACCTACATCACAGTGTCGAAATCTGCCCTTTCTTCATCAAACTTATCTTCAATTTGTTGTATCAGTAGATCAACTCTTTTTTGATGTGTATCTAATTGCTCCATTCTTCTTTGCATTTCTTCATCAGACGAAGAAGAATCATATTCCATTGATTATGAGAAGAAAATAAGAATAAGATTGAGGGTTTAGGTTGGTAATTGGTTCGTAAAGAGAATGAAATTGAATGTGATGTGAAGAAAACGTATAAGGGTTGCATTAGCCACGAAATTCGACCGTGGATTGATTATAGATCTGAACGATATAAAATCCATCGGTCGATGAGAAATCCATCGTTGTCGACGATCGATTCCCATTGTGACAAATTCAATTTGCTAGTCTACGTGGGATGGATAAGCTTGATTTTTCCATCCCCATAGGAAGAGGCCTATCAAACGTCTTCTTTTCAACAAATAAAAAAAAAGGGCTCTAAATTGCAAAGCTATTTTATAGGCTTCTCTATTTAAAGAAAGGCTTCAAATGGATTATAATATCTAGGATCTGGGATAAGGGGCAACCTTATTTGTTTAATCTTAAAACCCAAAAAAAAAAGTCAATCAATTTCGTTTCCTTCTTCTTCATCCTCCACCTTCGTTATGAGTTTGTTATTATCTTTTCTTTCCGTTTCTTTCTTCTTATTACCACCGCCATTAAAAATCTCACAATCTTCTTTTTTACTTCTCCACCCCCAAAACAAATTTGAAAGAGAAATAAATCATACAGTTATATATGCGGTTGGTGTTAATGGTGAAATATGGATTGTTGGTTGTTGATATTGATTGTTATTCCTTATTACTAAAATATTTGAGATCTCTTAAAGTTAAGTTTTCAAGAGATAGAACAATGCCAAAGTGGGATGGTTGCCACTGGTTTTATGTAATGAATATCTTGGATTTCGGTTGTGTTAGAGTCTTGATATGATTTGGAAACTTGGATTCTTTCGTACCTCGAATTTGCAGGTGAAAAAGCTATAAAGGGAGCTCAATACAACAAGAATAGCCATCTATCGTCACTAACAAAACTACACATCAAGTGCTTGATAAAAAGCCTGACAGAAGAGAAAAATGGTTAATTGATCACTACACTCCGTAATTTGTATAGTTATATAGTAATTTTTGTTCAATTTGTACATATATATGTATGTTTTGACCACTGACTTGGGTTTTAACTAGTGTGAATAAATGATTTATCTTTTTCAATTGATTAATGAGAAGAAGATGAACAAGGTTTGATGGCGGCGGCGGCGGTTCATGTGGTGGAGACGGGTTAGGTGATGGTGGTGGTCATGGCACTAATTATGATTAGCTAAGTGTGAAAGATAAAATATGGATAAGAAATTTTTATTTTACATCAAAATGGCTTTATTTTGTTTTATCATAGAAGCCTTTCTTTAAAATGAGTAGCCTCTAAATCCTACCTAAATTTGGCCCCATTCGTGAGTATTTGGCCCTATGAAAAAATAATTCCGGCGGATATTATATAGCAAAATCGGAAAACCCCTTATAAAAGATGACTGTTTTACCCTTTCTAATTAGTTGCTAATTGCATGATTAGAGTCTAAACAAGATTAATTAGTCTTAATTCTCATATCAAAACAAGGTTAAAAATGATCAAACATGATCAAACATGAGAATCACCCAAGTTTTTTTTTTAACCAAAACTTGATTCTGAACTACGCACAATCGGTATATATATATGGAAACTTAAGCCGATTATGCTTGGGTTCTCGAACAATCGGTAAATATTATTACCAAAATAAGCCGATTAACGTTAATCTACCCAGAAATTTAACCAAATCAATCGGTGTATATATGCACATTTATTGGCCGTTAGTTTAAAAATAATCGGTGTAAATTAGTGAACATAAAGGACGATTAGGTGTACACAGAAGATTCAAATACTTGAGCATTCTTAATCGGTGTATCTGAAGACCATCATAGGACGATTATGTGTACACAGGATATTCAAATACTTGAGCATTCTTAATCGGTATCTGAAGACCATCATAGGACGATTATGTGTACACAGGAGATTCAAATACTTGAGCATTCTTAATCGGTGTATCTGAAAACCATCATCTAACGATTTGAAAATATGAATCTTTCTGGAAGTCAATAATCGTTTTTGGAAAGAAATATTATAGAACGATTGTATATTCTGACAATTTTTGGAGTAAAATTGTCAGTCAATCGTTCGATGTATACACCAATGTAAACCGATTAAGCCATAAAAACTGACAGAAATCTAAGTACACAACCCACATTCATTCACATAAACTAGCAACCAAAGTTAGCATCCTACACAAACATACCAAAGAAGTTTAAATTCGACACAACCAAAGTTAAAACAAGTTTTAAGTCGACATAACCAAATTTAAACAAGTGTTTTCAAACTATTATGAGTTTAACCACGACCACGACCTCTTCCACCACCGCGACCTCCACGAGCACTGGTACTAGCACCTCGAGTCTTTTTAGCCGGTGGTGCGTCTTGTGTAGCCTCACCACCACCACGACCTCTTCCACCACCACGACCTCGTTTAGGTCGTGGTTCTTGTGCATCCTCATGAGCAGCGCTTGTTGTGGCTTCATCCCCCCTTGTCTTGCGCTTTGCCCTCTCCGGTGGTGGTTCTTGAGATTTTCCAAACAGATCTCCTCGTCTTTTATTCTCCAAGTTCAACAATTGGTCGAGAGCTTTCTTCAAGATCCTCTCAGCCCTCTTATCTATCAGACCTTTCACAAGCTCTGTCTGGAACTCCTTGATCATTTTTCCGACTCGAGGTCTCTGTTTTCAATCATACAACATACACTAAGTACATATATATAATGATTAAAGTTAATATGACACAAGCGAATACTTACATATACATCGACGACTTCTTTTGGATCAGCAATGAACTTTCTATTATCAGGGCGTATGACATAAGGATGGGAAGTCCTCTTCAACCACTCCATATATCCAGGGTAGACCCAATCGTTCGGAAACATAAGAGCATCAAGGGCAACCAAATGCTGAGCTCTGTTGTCCCAATCAGTGGATTGACAAGGAGGTTTGTGCACAATTTCAATTGCATTATAATAGGCCTGACTTTTGTCCCTATCCAAGTCACCCAATCCGAACGCCTCTTCGATTGGTTCTTTTTGTACACCACCACATTGACGAGCCACTCTTGTCGGATTGTAGAAAACATATCCGGTGGGGTGAAACAGAGGTCCAAAGTACCTTTGTATGAGGCTACGAACACTGTGTCTTTCTTCCCTCCTTTTAATGTAAGGATCGAAGACAACTTTCTCGACGGGCAAGTTGTCCAATCGAGTCCTAATCTCAATCAAAGTTTGTTCTTGTCTAGAGGGCTTCCCATTGTACATGTATTTGCTCCCTAGATAGTGTTCCTCTTTCCAATCAGGGTTCGGCTGCGCCCTTTCGGCAAACTCTGGGAAGTGCAAATATATACGCCTACAAGTGAAGCAAGTATAAGATACTAAGTATACTATAATCTTTGGATAACGACAAATGAAGGTACATGGATTACCTGAAGTAAAGGCATACTGCCCCCAATTTGATCCTTCTTCGCCCTAGAAGCTTTTCTTATCTCATTCAACAAGAATGCAAGACAAGCAGTGCCCCATGAGATCTCATTCAACCTATCCAAGTCAGCCAAAAACTGCACATAGGTGGCATTCACCCGAGAACCAGATGTGTCGGGGAATATGACACTTCCCAAGATGTAGAGAATGTACGCAGTGGCTGTCGCAGTGACCCGCTTGGGATCCCACTTGCCCTCCTCATGTAGCCGCAGAGTCCCCATGAATTGGTCCCTCAGAGATTTCAATTGGAATGTCTTCGACCTTTGTTTTCCAGACCACATCTCTGTATTGGTCTTCGCCTTGTCCCAACCCAATTTGGCTTCGGTAAAAGGATAGATAAGATCCCAATGAAGGTCCTTGTCGAATGCGGAGTCGGTGGGGGCGCCTTCCACGTCCTTGAGGAAGTCCATGTCCTTGGTAAAGCCGATGCTCCTAACTGATTTGCATTCAATGCTTAGACCTGCAATCTCATGAGCATCATCCGGAGTGATGGTCTTCTCGCCAAAATGGAAGTGCATAGAATCCGTCTCCGCATAATACCTTTCAACGAAGGCAGAAACAAGTGGTTTGTCATATCCAATGGTGGAAGTACTGGCAATGGCAGGATACAACCCCGAGTTCTTGACGATCTCTACCACTTGAGGGGCTTCACCGCTAGCTAACCACGCCTCCAAAGCTTTAGGATTCTCAGGGCGTTCACCTACCCTTTCCAAGGGCCACATATCCATCTTTCCCGCCTCCGTTTGGTGTTTAAGAAGACTATTGCATCCTCGTGGTCCTACAAAACGTTGATATGTTTTGTAACATGAAATGGAGTTATGTTGGATGAATAAACGAAGAAAAATAGAACTAAATGAGATACTTACGATGGTTCTGTAGACGATATTGGCCCAAGTACCCACATAGCCCCATAAGACGTCCATATTATCCAAAGGTGCACCTAGCTCCTCGTCGGGAAACATCTGCTCTTCGGTTGGCATGTAACTCCTCATTTGTTTCTTAGCCTTCTTTTCTTCAGCCCCCTGTTGTCCACCCTCTTCTTGTATTGGTTGTTGTGGTTGTTGTGCTGGTTGCTCAGGGTGCCTCCACGACAGTTGATTCTTCACCCGCTGGTTGTTGAACAGTTGGCCCTTCTTCTTGTGTCTCTTCACCTGCATCAGTTGGATCTTGTTCTTGTGTTTCTTCAACTTCAGGTACTGTTGTTTCAGAGTTGGGTTGATCAACATCAAGCTGTCTAGCAGCAGCTTTACGACTGGCCGCACTCAAAGGTGCACCATCCTCTCGACGGGGAGCCAATCTAACTTTGGTGGCGACAGGATCTGCAACAGGATCCTGTCTCTTCTTCTTCACAACCTCCTTATTCTTAGCCGGTGGTGTGTTTGAAGACATGCTTTCCCTACAACACAAAACAAGAAACAAATTAACAGTTACACAGACAACAATCGGTTCAAATAACATCAAAGATAAACAGATTAGAAACACAAGGAAACAAAACGTTGGACATTTGTGAAAATATAAACCGATTATATATTCGTATTTATATCAATCGGCTTTATTAAGTGTTTATAAACAACGATTATGGAGTCACAGGAAAATCAAGATTTGTCTACTACATTAATCGGCTCACAAAAACAACAACATAAAACGATTGAGAAAGGAAAAAATAAACGGTGAACATGTTTATGAACATTAAACGATTAAATTCTGCCTCAAACCAGTCGGTTTATTCATATGGAAACAATCAACGATTAAGGCTAAGAAACTTTTGGAGTTTTTTAGCCTGAAATTTTTGTCAATCGGCGTACATAAGACAATATATATAACGAATAACAACTGATATCGGCTTACGGAAAACAAAAGATGAAACGATTATGGCATAAATCTTTTTTTGATTATTCATGCGAAATTGTAACGATTGTTCCATGGAATTCGAAAAGGCTAATTTCTAAATTTTAGAGCGAAAACTAATCGGTTTATGTTCAATTGAATATAGAACGATGGAAAATAATCGTTTTAAAATCATACAAATATACAACGATTGTTGTTCCGCTGTAGTTTCAGAAGATGAACACGATGAACAATCGTTGGATTTTACACTAACATAGAACGATTCTGGGTAACAGTTGCGAACTGTCGGGTTGAAAATCATCAAATTGGAGTGAAAAATCAACCAAATTTCAAATGCAATAACTCATTCTCGTCAACAGGGGTTGGCTCTTCTTCTTCCGCTTCTCTTTAAGAACTTGTAATTCTTCTGCACTCGCTCTCTTCGTAATCGGCGTCGACGAAGAAATTTCGTAAACTTTGTCTACGTCGATTCCTGATTCTTTGAACTCTCTAGGATTCGGTCCTTCGTTCTTCCTTCGTTCCATCGGATTTTATAGAATTAATCGTAATTTTTTTTTTTGGAAATCGTCGATTAATCGACGATGTTTTGGTTTTGAAAAAAAATGAAAATGAAGTAGAAGAAGAAGAGAGAATCGGTTTTGGTTGAAATGAAATTTGGTTTAAGATTTGGGTTTTAATTAGAGAAATTATTGTGGGGGCATTTGGATATTTTTGCCAATTTTTAGTTATCCCATAACCACCTCTAAAGGATAGGTATAAAATTTTATGGGGCCAACCACTCTCTCATGGGGCCAAATTTAATTAGGCTCTAAATCAGCTATGCAAAACGAGCTTACGGACCAGGTCCTTAGCCGCGAACTGGCCCCTGACCCGTTTTTCAATCCTTAGGGTGTAAATACTTGCAGTGTTTGCATTTTACACCTCTTCGCAGTTTTAGAAACCCGAACAAACACCACAGGTAGACGGTAGACCTATCTCACTAGTGTTAGAGGAAGAGATGTCCTAAAACCCTAAAACTCCATTACAAACTAAAACCCTAGATAGTTGAGCTTATCCTTAGAGCTTGTTGGTTTCAATTTCTCAATTAAAAATGGTGCACGGAGGCAATGTTAAGGGCAAAGCAGCCGCCATGAATCACGTTAAGAAGAAGAATAGTATTGGAATCGTAAAAAATATCACTAAAAAACCATCAGCAGTTGAGAAGAAAACTAAAACCGTGTCTTACAAGAATCAGATTCGATCAACAGAACGAATACTCAGAAAGGTAGTTTTATTAGCTTATTTTGAGTGTTAGTGTTTAGGGTTTTAAATCTCCCATTTGTGCTTGCAATTTTGTATATTGATTTGCTGATAACATCAGGATTTTTTTTTATGTGCAGACGGATTTACCACCTGAAGTAAGGCAAGCTCAAGAAAAGAAGTTAGAGGATATCAAGAAGAAACAAGAGCTTCTAGTTCAATTAGCCGAAAACCGTGTTACAATTCTCAAGAACAAGAAGCCCAAATTCTTTGGTATGATTAGTTTTGTCATTATAATGTGTTTTATAGAATGCATTCCTGTTGTTTGGATTGGGCCTAATTGTTTTTCTTATTTATGTGGTGTGTTCATCAGAAAGAAGAAAATTAGATAGGGGGATTAAAAAATTGGAGAGAGTGCTAGAAACAGCATCAGATGAAACCCGGGCAGGAATTAAAGACCAGCTTGCAAAATTGAAAGAGGATCTCGAGTATGTTAAGGTAATCCACAAATAGGAGTTTTATCTATTTGGATATATTTTGTTAGACTGTTTTAAATGAAAGTGCTCTACAAATGGTTTAAAATTCCCTTGCATTCTTGCTGTTGGGTTGTGGATAATTTGTGAATTTTTATCGGAATTTCTGATTGACTTCACAAAAAGTGTGTATAAGGTGGTTGAATAGCATTGATAATGAATTGCATGATTGTGGAGGGAATGCATTGGCTTTGCTGACATATAATTAATTTTCTTTTGTTCTGTCTTTCAGTTCTTCCCTAAGAGTGAGAAATATTTACCTCTATTCAGTGGGGGTAATGACCCTGATGTGGTTGAAAGGAGGAACGTTTTCCGCCAACAAATAAAAGCCAATATTTTAGATGCAGCCGCTAGTGGAAGGGATTTAGAAGGTATTTACTTCTATTCAATGTTCTGAATTCTAATCTGGACAAGTTCATCTATTTCACATGTTTCAATGATCAACCTAATTTGTTAAGCCAGGACAACTCGAGTGTCAACGTATAGAGTACGTGGAAAGTGCCTATATATGATACAGTGATACTGAGACGTGTTAAGATTTTAGATAGATGATGGCAGCACTAAAGAATAGTGATGTTCTTTACTGATTTATATCCATTAGTGGTGCAATTACTTTGTTTATGTTTGAACTTCTTTTCTTGTTAAAATAGTTCTTTCTGAACTGTTGTTTTTCTTCCAGTTTGTCAATGCGTATTTGTGCTTTATATATCAGACTTTTACGTCGCATATAATTTAACTTGCCTGTCAGTTGTCATATATTCAATTCTGTAACTTATCGGTCCCTTCTTTACACATGTGCTTTATATTTATGATAACCTTGCATAACAGAAACAGAAGATGCGGAGGATGACTTCTTTCTGAACGGAAGCTCGAGTGATGAAGCAGAAGCAGGTGATGAATCTACACAGAGAAGTTCCAGGTACAGCATTTACACCATTGGCATAGCAATGTTGAAATTCAAAGCTTTGTTTAACATGAATGGGACTAGGAACTTGTTAAAACTTGTTAAATCAAGAGCTTGGTGAAAAATGTTTGCTATGTCTATTGCAGGAAACAAGCTCCAAGTTCTAAGAAAGAGGTATCGATTGCGCCTAAAAAACAATTTCCAAGGGATTCTGGCCTAGTTGGGATTATTGGCAAAAAACATCCAAAAAGCTTTGGAAATGCAGCATTTGACAAGAATCAGGTCTGTCATGTACAATGGTTATTATTTGCTCATATTTGGTTGATGTTTGCGTTGCTAAACTATTGCTTGCCTCATTATGCAGAAGAGGAAATCTATTCAAGCTGTGGAGCCTGCATCCAGGCCTTCTAAAAGTTCGTTCAGAAGTTCAAATTATACTGAGAAGAGCCAGAACTGGAAGTCCACTAAAGCTGTAGAGCCTGCATCTAGGCCTTCAAAAAGTTCATTCAGAAGTCCAAATTATTCTGAAACGAGTCAGTCGAAAGGTACATTCAGGAGTGCAAATTTTTCTGAAAATAGTCATAAAAGATTTGAATTCTCATCAAACAATAAAGTACCAATAGAGAGGGTTCCAGTGTCGGCATCCATCAACAAATCACAAGGTGGGAGTTTCTTTTCTTCCAAGAAAGATCATCAATTTCAGAATACTACAAGGAAAGAAAGTAGTAATAATCTAAATACAAATCCCGAAGCACCGCATAAACCTAAAAGGAAAAGGAGACCAAAGAAGAAGAAAACTTAAGGTTTGTATATTAGTATTCGCATCTTACTGATTCGTGATCATCCGACCAAATAGAAGGCTTTCTTAAGAACTCTTTAGTTTTTTGGTTTCTGACTATCTATTTGGTCGACATCTTCAGGTTGGGCCGCCGAAAGTCTGCGTTTAGGTCTAACAAGGTCTGTCATTCTAAAATGGAGGAAATAGACGTTGGTTGGATTAGAACTGTAGGTTAAATGTAGCAGAAAGTTAAATGCAATTTTGTGAACCTTTTGTCGACTTTTTTTTTTTTTTTTTTTTTTTTTTTTTTTTCCTGCTCTCTCGTTTCTTATTTTAATGCCAAACATCAAATTTGTTTGGAGTCGCAGTTAAATTAATTGATTTTAAAGAAATTTACAGATGTCTGGTTGTTAAAATGTTTGTGATTGTTGCTCGATGGTAATTTAGTATAGGTTCGACAATGGATGAGGTCCTTAACGAGCGTCGTTTTCTTAATTAGATAAGCCATCGAGAATACACCATTGGTAGAGTGGCGATTAGTCAACATCGTCCATGGTTTAACTTCTCCTTGGTTTTGAGGTGGTTTTGTTTCCCCCTCTGTAACTCATAATGGTCTATGCTGATGATGACTGATGAGTGTTGGCGATGGCTTGTCTTTCCCTATAAAGGTCGTCAACCACCTTGAGTGCTGTGTTAGCTTTATTGAACATTCTTAGTGACAACCCTTGGCAGTATACCTGCTGATTGCGAGACGTTGCCTGAATTGTGCAAGTAGGGTGGAAGGCTTGGTCCAAATTCGTAAAGTGTTGGGTGAAAATATCCATTTCGCAATATATAATGGTACACTAGTAACTGATTTCTTCCACCACTCCTCTCCCAGGGTTTCTTCTTGATTAACTGATATCTTAAACAGCCATGGCGACGTTCCCAGAGGAGATCATCGTCGACATACTTTCTAGGTTACCAGTGAAATCCCTCTCACGGTTTAAGTGCGTATCTAAAGATTGGTGCAAACTAATCCGAAACCCTAAGTTTATCAAAATGCATTTGAAACATGCTACTGATACCAATCAAATTGCTCTCATGCTTAGATACTGTTATCTCTACTCCATGGATTTTGATTCATCGTCATCATTTCTGTTGAATGACGCTACTGAGGTAAGTTACCCATTCAAATCTCCAGATTATGGTCTTGAATTACTTGGTACTTGTAATGGCTTAGTTTGCATTTCCACTGGTGAAGATATATTTTGTATCTTCAATCCTTCTACCAGAGAGTATAAGAAATTACCCACTACAAAAATCCAGTTTCCGGAAAAATTCACTTTCGTTCATAAAATGTCTTGTGGGTTTGGCTATGACTCCAAGATTGATGATTATAAAATGATTAGGATTGTGAATTTTAGTTATGAGGATGATAGTTGTGAAGTTAGGGTTTATACGTTAGGGTTTGATTCTTGGAAAAGCTTAGGGTTTATTCCATATCATCTGTCTTACGGAAGAGCACCTGGTGTGCTTGCTAACGAAGCTATTCACTGGATAGCAAATCCAATTGAGTCGTCTGAGAAAAAAGTTATTCTGGCTTTTGATATTTCTACTGAGACGTTTCAAGAAGTGCCCCAACCCAAGTGTTTGAATGAGGAGTTTCATGTCAGTATTTGGGGTTTCGATGGCTTGCTTTGTTTACTGGGTAATAACTATATGGTTCACATGGATATGTGGGTGATGAAGGAATATGGGGTTACTGATTCTTGGATTAAACTATACACGATTTCCCAACCGACTGATATTAGATCATTTGAGTTTGTGAGGCCGATAAAATTGTTTAAGAATGGCGAGGTTCTGCTCGAGAAGCAGGATGATAACTGTAAAACTATGGTTATATATGACCCGAAGCATCTAGCAATCAGAACCCATGAGGTTCGGGGGATATCTGAATGGATGGAGACAGAGATTTATGTGAAGAGCTTAGCGTCAGTTAATTCGGGTACTTATGTAGGACAACAACAAACAGAGGATGCAGGAGGTAGCATGAGCAAGGGTGAGAAGAAAAAGAAGAAGAAGAAAAGCAAGCAAAGGTGAATATCTATATCTTAATTGTTCTCATGCTTCTTGTATTCGGAGATGACATTCATAGATTTATCTTTTTATATTCCAGGGCTGAAGTTGGCCCTTGTCTGTTTTAGCAAGTAACAGAAGCGGTGGAGCTGCATCGTAGAAATAAGGTAAAGTCTTTTTGAATTTGCTTTATGTTTTTGTTTTTTTATGTTCAGCTAAACTTTGAGCACCACACTTAATCTCCGATGAATTGAATTTTACAAGGTTTCTTTTGTATACACATTAACACTGTTAGTTGCTGACCATTGAATCGTGTTCTTCGTAGCATAAATGACATTTTTTATAGAAAGATTTCTTGTAAATATCTGTCTTCCTTGATTTTTTTACTATTAGTTAAGAAAACAGTTTATACTTGTTGAAATTGAGTAGATTTTGAAGTTCCATGTATATGCGATTTGTCCAAGTAAAATCAAATTTTCATTGTTCACCTTTGTACTGTTTTTCATTTCCTTCCATCATTAGGACTGTCTATATAAACTTTATAGTGATATACAGATTATAGTTAGATTGATTGATTTTTGTAGTTTCTCAAAGACTTAATAGAGCATTTGCTGAACCTTAGACAGACCCACAAAACACATCAGATAACTGATGAAAGATTAATCCCTTTAAATAGTGTACAAAACTCTTTACAAAAGATTTAAATGCACAAAATCCATGAATCCAATACGGAGATAATGCCATAATCCTTTTTTAAAGCAACCCCTATCCTTCCAAAGCACAGTTGTTGATTGTTGATGTTACATACATACATTTGACTCAAGCAGTTGCAGTCCCCAAATGTTAAAAGAGACTTTACATCTATTAGTTTTCTGCATCTTTGTTGTACTTTTTTTTTGCATATGTCTGTTTGATTTTTGCACAGAACATTCTCTGCAGTCCACTTCATCATACATGCATGTTTGCATGTGTTCAGTTTTATTGTTTTCTGTTTGCGATATGGTGGTCAGTGTGGTTGGAACAAAATGATATTCTTATAGCGAAGAAACAAGGGATAGATATCAAGGTGTTGTTACTTCGTTGGTCTGTCAATGTTGATTCGTTTAAGAACATCAAATTTGATGATTTTGTTTTCTGTTGGGTGAATCTGCTTAGAGAGTAGTATGTTGTAAGCTCTCTATTCGCTTCTCTTGTATCTTTGGAGGGTGCTATCTTGGAACTCCCTTTTTTAATCAATCTTGCCTTATTCTATGTACTGTAACATCCAGTTTTGTTAGACTACCTGCCTTTCTTTTTTTTCGAGGTATGCTTACTGAATCCCATTCTTAATCTTCATTGCAGGTATTGGTTTTGACTAGTGGATGATGAAAGCCTAGATGTAAATCTCTCGTTAATCTCAACTCAGATTTTGTATATCTGGAACAAAGTTGGCAATGCTCTGCACTTCTGACTAG
>JAJJMA010181981.1:4245-28008 GCA_023529015.1 Papaver nudicaule
ACATAATTACTCTCGGCCTCCTGCCTTTTCAGCCTGTAATAACTTACGTCTTCTAAAGCTCTATCCCTCTCTTCCAATAGCGTCGCTCGGTCATCAAGATAGCTTTCGCTACTTGAGGCAAGTTGAGAAGACTGACGGTCATTCCGAAGCTGATCATTAGCCAATCGAGCTTCCTGAAGTTTTTTCTCTAACTTTTCTAGCTCGCCTTTTCAAATACAAGCAGCAAACCTGTCTTAGGCAAGGCTGCCGAAAAACATATGCTTTCGACAAAGCAAATAAGTAAAAGGGGAACTTACATATAGACTGTATTTTTGCCTCAGCACTGCGAACTTTCTCCTGGGCAAGCTCCTCTTGCATTCGATGAAACTCTCGCGCATAATATTCGGTCGCGCCAGCTTGATCAAAATTATGTGCTAAAAGGCCGGTGGCATGATAGTCGCCCTAGTAAAAAGTAGTATAAAAGGATTAATAAAACATTCTCAGCAACATCAACACGAACAGAAGACAAGCACAACTCACCGCCTGGACCATGGCCAAATTCTCCTCGTAGGACAAGGGAGGATGGCGAAAGTCATACTCGGCTCGGGGGCAATCACCACCGAAGAGATCACCAAGCTTCTTACAAAAATCTGGGTCCAACGGCTGCCTTAAAGGATCCGAGGCATGAGCCTCAAAACGAGCCGAAACCTCGGTAGTAAACTCTCCAGGGCAATAATTTTCGAACAAAACTTCTCTGAACCGCTCGGCAGTATAAGACTGCCTGTATCTGCAAGCGTAGCTAGGAGCGGACGGAAACACCGAACTTTGTGGAAAGCTGGTGACAAGCTGCATGGCAGGATCCACTTCAATGTAAGAACCATCCTCTTGAGGGCAAAGGAGTTCAACTGGTGTAATAACCATATCCGAAGGAAGGACAGAAGGTTCTCCAGAAGAATTGGCACAGACTCCTATTGCAGCAGTAGGGGCACTGACAAAATCCATAGACGCAGGAGCAGTTGAAGGAACAAATTCCGAGGCAGCACTAGCACTCGAAGTCCCAAGGATAGAAACCGAGGCAGAGGCACTACCAACGACGAGAGAGGGAACAGTGCGAGGGTTTGTAGCATTCACCTCCTCGTCCTCTATCTCAATCACCTTCAACGTTGAAGTTTCCTGGTGAACAACTGGAGTCTCTTGTGGAGGAGCCATAACATATTGGCGACGATTGGTTCGAAACCCCTTCAACATTACTTGCAAGGCAGCCTTTTTTAGTGGCCGAGGAACCTCAGAATCTTCCCCATAACTAATTTTCATCAAATCACGACTACTCTTTAGGGCACCTGAAGGCTGTCCCTACAGATGAGGACCCGTCTTTCTCAGGAAACAAACAGAGGCAAGTATGAATACTCTAGAAAAGGTCGAGAAAGTATTTGTTACCTGTTGCATAGTCTCCTCATCAGGGCGAGGACGCTTTAAGATGCCCGAGTACTCAACCGCGACACCCTTCCCTTTATCCGACAAAGAATGGGACAACCTCCTTTCCTCGTCAGAAAGACAAATAGAGAACAGATGACAAGTCTCAAATTCGTGACCCATCTCGAACTCAGTCCGAATGATGAATCGTCCAGAGTCCTTCCAGCCTCGGAGTACAGGTCCCCTAAGAAGTATAGGTTCCGAAGACCAGTCTTCGTCCAAAGAGTAAACCAAAGCTTCGGGAAGAACGTTTTGACTTCCTGCCACCACCCGAAAGCTAACCCCGAAGGGAGCTGCCTCGTCGTCTACAGTCAGAAAGGGCTCGTAATGTTTAAAGAAGTTTTCGGCGTTGTAATAATACCTCGCTGTGGATTCGGCAGGAGTGTTATTTTTAGACTGAAGAACCCATTGATTAATAAGATAAATGGCGCTGCACGTAAGTTGCATCACGCCTCGAGGTGGAGAAAGAGAGCAGATAATTTCAAGAAACAAAGGATCGTCAGATCGATAAAGAGGAGGAAGCAATCCAGCGATAATTTGATGAACAGTTACCACCAGAGCATCTTCGCTACATTGATACTTTTCAACTAACGCCGGAGTTAGCCTGGGAGAATCAAGGGACTCGATTCGAAAGCCCCTTTCCTCAGGATGCAAACCATTCAGCCTTGAGAAAACGGTTGCGATTGCAGAGGCAGACGACATGGAAAAAAGGTAAAAGATAGCGCTACCGGCGACGGAAACAGTAGTGGAGAACCGGAAAACAAAGAAGGAAGAAGGGAAAATCCTAAAGAAGTTAACTTTATGGAAGAAAAGATCACCTGCAACAATGGGTTGAAGAGGAAAAGATCGAAGAATCGTCTGATATGAAGTTGTAAACGAAAGGAATTTTCCCGGAGGAAGGCCGCCGGCGCCTAAGAAGATGAAAACGAAAGGATTAAAAATTCTTTTTAGAGGGAGAAACGAAACTTAAATAGTGAAGAAACCGACTCCACCGGTCAGAAGGTGAAAAGCCATGAGCCTAGGAGAACGTGTTGTGAAGAAAAATGCGCACGTGGCAAGGAGTAAGGATACTCGACGAGGGGTGGCACGAAAGGAGATTTCCTCTCCTTGCATCCTCGATACAAGGAAAGGAAAGAGGCAAACTGTAGGGGGTAAAAACCCCTCGGACCACGTGTCTCGCATCCCGAAGGTGAAGTCACACCGAAAGGATCAAACAGCGACGAAATGGATTGATGGGAGCTGCGCTTGAGCGAAGTAAAGACTCGGAGTAGAAAGGACTCGGGCTACCGCAAAGGACCGAAGCCAAGGATCCAGCTTCGGAGGCTAAACCGCCTTACTCGACAGAAACTGACACTACCACGATTGAGTCGTTTGTCTTTATTAGCTGTTAACCACCCAAGCTCGGCCTATATAAGGCGAGCTTGGAAAACGTTGTAAGGGTTGGATTCTTGTTTGGTTGAGCCTAAGTAGCAAGAGAGAGATTAGGTTTGTGATCTCCTTTGGTTCCTTAGGGTTTAATTCATGTAATCTCAGCAGTAGTTATACACAGAAAGTCATCTTTACCATGTTTATATTGCATTACTTAGCTTTTAATCACTGTTCTTTACATCCTCGATGATGTTCTAACTGTCTTCGGACTGCAAACTACAATTATAAACTGTATGTGCGAGTAGATCTGATGGATGTGATACCTCGAGTACCTATGCAGATTTTCTACTCGTACACTAAGGGTTGAGCTAGCAACCGCCATTAGATAAGATAGGGTAAGTCTAAGGATTGAGCTATGCAATCGCCAATTAGACTGAGAGGATTTCAGCAACTCTCTGTGGCAACAGTCAAATAAATACGACTTTCAGTTTGCCATAAATGTGAGAAATTGGCTTGTGGCATGTAATGCACCAATTCTCTGAGTAATGAAGACATATGAATGTCTAACATAATATGGGTCATATCCATGAGCCATGATTAAGAATTATAGCACTGATTTATAGAAGCAAGTCCATAATCAGGAAAAAACAGACGAATGATGCTATCACAGCGTAGCCATCATCAAGAATGCATAAGCATTGCCAATACAAGACCTAAAGATAGGCCATGATGATCATAATAAGCCATGTTACATGGTATGATAATCTTATTAAGAAATTAGGTATAAGGCTCAAAGGATGAGCAATAACATTTATGTTATTTTCAGATTTCTGTACAGTTTGCATGTTGTTCATTAGTAAAATCGGCTAGGCCAGCCTATATTAGATAAAAATCTGAATTTTTAGTATGTTATAGGAAATTCACAGAGGAAAATATTTCGTGAAGGAAGCATCTCCTAATTACTTACGGATTGGGCTGTAAAAATCACACCATGGAGAAATACGTGAGCAGAACTGTCAGATTTCCGAATTTGATTAGGAAACTAGAGTATTATGGACTAAGTAAAATCCATAATCCTCTAGGATTTGGATCAGTGGGACCCATAAGTAGAGGGGAGGCTAGAAAAGAATATATCCTAGTCTCAAGGGGGCAACTAGAGCCCGTGGGAGAAGAAGATCTCATGGCTCTTCGTGAGCACAAGGAGGGGAAAACCCTAAGGCCCCCAAGATTTAGTCGCGCCCTGACTTCGGGCCTCCAAGATTTGGCCAAGGCAAAGTCATGGAGCTCCAAAATTAGGCCAGGGCAATAGCGTGGGTATCCATAATTAAGTCGAGGAGGTGGCATGGGCATCCAAGTGCCAAGGCACGCCAAAGACATGGATATCCAAGATTAGGGCAAGCTAGAAATATGGGCATCCAAGGCTAGGGCAGGGATTAACCTTGGGCCTCCAAGGAGAAGGGGCATGAAGCAATGGCGGGGACTAAGCTAGGCCAAGGACTGGCGGGTGAAGCTTAGGCCACACAAGTAGATGCCAAGGTGTTAGCGGGGCTATAGATAGGCCATAGGCCATAGGCCGTAGGCTAGTGGTGAGCTAAGCTAGGTGGGACTAGGCTTAGGCCAAGAAGGTAGTGGCCAACGTTAATGGCGGGCTAAGCTAGGCGAGAGCTAAGCTAGGCCGCAAGGAAGAAGACCAAAGCTAGTGGCGGGCTAAGCTAGGCGAGAGCTAAGCTAGGCCACAAGGATAAAAGCCAAGGTATTGGCGGGTTAGGCTAGGCCAGCCAAGAGGTAGATGGCGTGATAGCTTGGCGGGGTTAGGCTTAGGCCATAGGTCAAGGAATGACCGTGTATACTCCTCCTTTGCTAAGTGGCGTGAATGGCCTAAGGTTTTGGCTCGAGCATGAGCTGGGCTAACGCGTATGCGTAGGTATTTTATTGTATAGGCTAGGGATATGGACCATGCTACTAGGCTAGGGTCGTGAGACATCAAAATACAGCTAATGGTAATTTAAATATCTTATCCCTACTATAGAATAAATTCATACCTTTTTCTTGAGCTATTCCAGGATGCCAGAGATTGATGCGAAATTACTCCTGTGACCTCCTCGCCAAAAACCACCATCAACAAGTACACCCAAATAAGATACACCAACATACACACAATCATTCCCAAAACATACATCAAACACAATAAACATAAAGAATATCAAAGAGATAAGGGTTAGAGTTACTTGACAAGATGTTTTTACTTGGTTCGCCCTCATAAGTAAGGACTACATCCAAGGATTATCACTAGTATAAGCTTAATTACAACTCTTTACCTTGCTAATCTTCTAAGCTTAGTCTCTCAAATAAGAACCCTAATTTTAGTCTTGGGCTGTAGAGAGCAAGTGTGATACTTTTCCTCTCTCCAGACCAATCCCAAAATGTGTCCAACCCCTTTCTCAGTAGGTTAATTCACTATTTATAGACCTTTATACATGGTGGTATACAACTAATACAAACAAAGTTGGACTGACATTATTTGTCATGACTCGCCGTCATACATACATCGGCGATCTCGTTCCTTACTTTATAAACATAGACGATAGAATCTTCTAGGGGATAAGGTTGGTGACGCATCCTCCACTGAGTCAAACTAGTCAACCTGAGAATGTATCTGTTCTGACTTTTCTTTAATGCACACCTAATAATCACCTAACAATTGGTGACGTGTCTTCATCGCTGATCTACTTCTCGACATGACCTTGACATCTTTGATACCCTCGCCGAACCATACTACTCAGCCTAAGAATTATATATTGCCCAGACCCTTTCTCGCTGATCCAGGGCATCTCTGCTGTATTGTTTTTATACATCATCTCATCTGGGATGCTTTTATATCGGGTAGGTATTTTCTACCCTTACACTTGTTTCTCTCAAGGAGTCAATTGTTTCAGTTGAAACTGAAAAGAGTAGGTTGCTTGAAAATCGAAGCTTTTGGACACTTTTCTTCTTGATGTTACTAATCGTAACACATTGAAGGATGAATTGGAGCATAGACAATCACAGTTTTCAGAATTAACTGGTGAAAAGTCTGCTTTAGAAACTAAAAGAGATCGCCTGGAGGCTGAAATTGCTGCTTTGAAGCTTCAGCTATTGGCAAAGCCAGTTAATGAAATATTGAACGTAAAGATTAGCAATGAGATATGTGAAGGGCTTTTTATTTCTGTTAGAGATTCTGAATCTTGTTGTTCATCTAGTGTTTCAGAGTCTTCAAAACATGTTGTTTTAGACGATGCAGATTATGTAATATACGCTTTTAGTCCTGATCGTTTATAAATTTGTATATATTGTCATTATTTGCACCTTTCTCTTACGGGTTCTGTATATTTTATCTTTGTCTTTCGTAGTCAGTTCATATCTTTCTTCCGTTGTTTTATTTATAGGGTTCTTTACCTCTTCCCATTTGAGAATACAGCTTATCTCGATTGGTGTGGACAGTCTTATTTCGAGATACCTGGCCAGGGTCTCTTTCTGTGCTGTCATTGAACTTCAGGTTTGAGCTTATATTTATTTTATTTTTGATCGGGGCAGCTCTTTTCCAGGATCAGTCTTAGCTATTTAATGATAGCAATGGTCTGTGCTATATGACATTAGATTCTGCCATATAACATTTGGACCTGAGTAGACCATAATAAGGTTTATTGTTTTACCTTAATGCTTGTGATCTGAAAGACTTTAATTTGGAACTTTTGACTACTATTTTGACTCTTTATTGTTTTTTTTTTAATTATAATTTTTTTTTAGGTTCTGTAAATTTTTTATTATTTCTTCAATTGTACTTCTGTATTAACTTATTTCTTAAACCTTTATATATACTTTTCTTATGATATTCCTGTATATTCTTTCTGAAGAAAAAGAAGAAGAAGATGAAGTAAAAATTGTTTCTCTGATGGATACAAAAGAATACATGGTTAACGACTTGTCATCCTTTGAGAAATACCTTCCTTCTGGTTTTCGGCTGTCTATTCGTCGCCATATTCCTCATAATCTGAAATTACCAAAGATTAATCATGATCAGATTCGACCCGACGAACTTTTACTCTCTGAGTCCCATCTTATTAATGGTTTCTCGATTCCAATTCCATCCATAACTCATGAATTCTTAGATCTGAAAAGTTGCTCTCCTGGCCAGATGAATTCTCGATTTTATAGGTTTATGGCCAGGATTATTAATCACAATTCTTCTTGTTCATCCAATCTTCAAGTTAGTTCTCATCATCTTGTTAAAAGATACATTATAAAGCTCAATGAAGAATCCGGTTTTTAATATAATGAGTCTAGATTTCCTTGGTGTAGTTTAGGTTTCGAATTTTATGATGAAGACGTTCTTGAGGACCAAATTGAATCTTCGGTCATCATCTCTGGTTTGTGGCAATTTGGAAGGCCTCTGACCAATGATGATGATCGCCTTAATACTGTTTTTAATTTAGATCCGTTTTCATGTAAGCTCGATTAATTGTTTAGATTGTTAAAAAAAATATTGTTTTCTTTTTTATTTAAGTTTTTTTTTATTATTATTAATTATTATTATTTTTTTTGTTTTGTTTTAGCTTCTTATAGGTTCGACAGAGATGTTGAGGCGAGGTTGAAAGAATTCTTCAAGTCTCTAGAAATTGAAAACTATCCTGATAATCGGAAGAGAATGGTGGAGACCGTTTCTATTAGATGTGGTTATCCCCCTATTTCTCTGATCTTCCCTTAATTACAGTTTTGCAGAACCTGGTACTAATCTCAGGGTATGTGATCATAGTTTGGAGCAAGGCTCTATTGCAGAACCTGTCTTAAGAAAAAGGAAATCTGTTACTGAGGACGCTCTGGTGCATCATTCACATTTTTGGGATTCCCTTTCCTTTCAAAAGCCAGTTCCTGATCTTACTAATGAATCTTTAAAAACGATGTCTGTTGAAGAATTAGCATTAAATGCTTCCGTGAAATTTTCTGAGGTGTGAATTTTATCTTTTAATGAATTTATTTTATTTTCATTTCATTTTTTCATTGAATGTCGACCAAAATTTTAATGTCATCTTGATTATTTATTCCTTTATTTTTGTAGATTATTACTCTATTTCCGATGTTGCTAAAGAATATTTCCAATGGTGATGCAAACTCTGAGTTATTGGCAAAAAGAGATGAACAAATTTCTCTTCTGAAAGCTGAATTCAAGGTACTTAGAGAGTATAAATTTAATCTTGAGAAGGATCTACTTGCAGCAAAGGCATAAATTCAACTTCTTCCTTCTCATTTCTCGTAGAAATTAGCACCAATTTTGCTCTTTACATGAGCTTTTATATTTTTTTATATAAAGATATCTGGTAGACGTAGTCATGATTATAAATCATAATGACTTTAGTCTCTTGTATGCTCTGTCAGAGCTTTCCACACGTTTTTTTTTTAAATAATTGTATGCTCTCTCAGAGCTTTCCATATTTTTAGTACTTATTAATATTTCTTGGAGAACCTATGTCTCATGTGATATGGGGACTGAAACTTTAAGTGATAAATTTGTCGAACCGCTTCAATTTCATGTATTCCGTTTCTTCCCAAAATAATGTTGTATGATGATCTGCAGTCCATGATAAGAAATGTGACCCATGTTTCAACTTGTCCTGCTTTGATGGGTAATGTTATTTCCCCCAATGGGTGGATTCTCAATCCATCGATGTTCATAATCAGCGAATTATTCCTCTTAAAGTTTTCTTTTGCAAATAAATCCATGCGCCTGGCTTCTCCTGAAAAGATTATGTTGTAAGTTGACCTCTGATCAACTAATACTCTTTTGCAAGGCCATCCGTCGATAATCAATTCTACTTCTAGTGAATCTAGATTTGGTGTTACCCAATCTCTTATCCAATTGTTCTTCTTCCCTGAATTTTCTGTATATGCCCTTTGTTTTCTTTCTGTTCCTCTATCTGATTATACTTAGTAATATCTTCTGTTGATAAAATGAAATCTCCCAGGTATCCTTCTTTTATCCTGTCATTGATGTATCATCTTAAGTTTCTGCAGAAATTTGTCTTATGTCCATTATTTTCATGATATTCACAGTATTGCTCTGATGTGCTGTCTTCCTTCGAATATCTCGGTTTAGTGTAGAACGGCTCCTTCTTCATGTATCGCAGATTAATTTTTGGTGTTGTGTTTATCTTTATAAATTTCCCTTCTTCTTTTATCCAATGCTTATTGGTGTTCTTTCTTGATGGACTATTTGTATCATCATCTGTTGATTTTTTTTTTTTTTTATTATCTTTTAAAACTATTGATGCGGCTTCGAACCTTTGAAAAGAATTTGTAGACGACTTTTCTTTTTCTTAATGTATGCTGAGTATTTTGAGATGAATATCTTCCTGATCCTCTCCTTGTTGATGATCGTGATCACCATGGTATTTTAATTAACACTTGCTAATATTTTTATGAAACTTCCTTCACAGTCTTCGATTAGTTGTGGAATCTGGGATGTTGTTGCGCTTCTTCCTTTGTTTTCGTGAAAACTGTTTCCGCTCCTTTAATTGATTGACATGTCCTGTTAAATGTAGATGTTAATTTCAAAGAAGTTATCAATTTCTCATCCAACAATTTAGATCTGTGTTTGATTCTTCAGGTACTGTATTTTGGTGTTTTGACTGCAGCGTCTGTGATTGTCCCTTCTTTCGTTCTTCCATAAGTCGGGCTTTATCGATTTCACTCTCTGCTTTAAGTTTTGCCAACTCTTCATTCTGCACCTTGGTCTCTTCTTTAGAGGTTTATACCTTGGTTCTTGCTCTGCCGATTGACTGTTCTGACACTCATTTTTAAACCTCTGATATTCTTTGAAAAGGACTTGGGTATTGATGTCATTTACTTGAACTGCGCGTGGTTCAATGGCAGGTTCTGATACAGTTGTTGACGAAAGAGGCACTATTTCAGGAGCTTGTGGTAGAGCATTGCTCATCGTTATTTTTTGTATTACTGGTTCTGGCCTTGTCTCTGTTGTTACAGGTTCTGCTGTTGTAGATATTTGTGGTACTGGAGGTATAGTATTTGTTGTCTGAATAGTGGATGTAGGCTCTGTCGTAACCTGTAGTATTGGTGCAGGCCTTGTGGGTGCCCATGGTGGCATTCCTAGAGTGTGTATTGTTGGCGTATGCTCTATGTTAGATGCTTCTCCTTGTTCTGCAGTATGCCTTTGCGGAGATGGTATTCCAGATGTTATTTGTACGCGTTTTGAAGCAATTCTTTCTCTTTACCAATTAAAAATTAGAATATTAGCGAATTTGATAGTTAACTTTTTTGTTTAACAAAAAAGGTATCTGAATTGTCTGTTAAATAAAAACTTTTGTATATAAGTTTAATTCAACTGTTATCTATGCAGATCTTAGATCCTGCTTTTGTTTGCTCCTTATCTTGTCATCAAGGTTAATATCATATCTGAGAAAGAATACTTGCATTCAAAATTTAGATTTGCAAAATACAGATATGAAAATTATCTTCTAGAATTCTCCTCAATATTATCTAATCAAGCATCGACAATCTATTGTACCTATTTTCTAAGAGATTTGGATGGAATAGTTATTCATATAAGAAATTAAACATTAATCAATCGATTCTAACAAAATAATTTTCATTGATTATAACTAAACAAATTCATTCATCAATCTTTGTGAAGGAAAATTTCGTAATAATCATGATCGTAAGATTTGAAATTTCTAGATCTGAAATCTACGATTTAAAGCTGGACTTAAATAAGTTTTATCTATAGAAAACTTTGAATCATGTGATATATTTCATAAGCTAAACATGCAGGCATATAATATGCATTTTGAAATCGTACTAATTAAATTTAATCAATGCTTAAATGAAAATAATCTTCGAATTTAAGAAAAACTTCCCTGAACATAATTCTTTTTAGATCTATTAGCTTTTACGGTTTGATCACGTCTGCGAATCTTCATATCCATTATTTCTTTATCTTTCTCATATCATTCATCGGTTTTTTCTCATGAAAATATTTAAAGTATTAGATAAATCTTCTTCGTTAATTTTAGACTATATATAATTCGGATCTATCGTCTAAAAGTGTTTATTTGCTCAAATTTCATTTTAAATGTTTAAAATTTTATTTTACCGCCAAAAGTTTTCGATCTCTAAAATTCATTGAAAACACAATCGAACGTACTGAAAACCTTTTTAAAACTTTCTAATCTTAATGATAACAATGAAATATGTTAAAAATAAGAATTTAAGCTTAGTCGGCGCCAAATGAAGATACGAAATTAGGTTTAGATCATACCTTCACCAATTATCCGGTGTGGATCCATAATTAGACTTTGCTTTGATATACTAATCTTCTCCTAGTGATTGAATCTACTTGATCGACAATGTTGTATGAAACATTTGCTTCAACCAACCATTCTAACAGTAAAGTAAAGAGAGAGATTGCTTAGAGAGAAAGAGTCTAGTCTTGTTTTCTCATTAATGAATTACTTGGTTTACAGACGAGGCATGGCTGGCCTTTTATAGACGACGGGAATACAAGTTTAGGGTTAAATCAGTAGATTCGATTATTTCGCTCGCATTCTCACCTCTTGGATGACAGAACCTCGTAATCTCCTTAGCAGTCTCCGTTGTTGCTTAACCGCCTTGAGTCATGTCAGGTTTTGTATCCGCAGACATTCGCGCCTATCCGGACTCTGGTACCTTGGTGTGATCCTCCCCTGAGTCGTTATGCAGGACCTGCGGTACCTCTGGTCCAGTTTCTGTTGCCTTCTGTGGTGGATGCTATATTTTGTCATCTACACTCCCTCTGCCGCTTAAGTTCTTCAACCTTGAAGCCGAGAATCAAGGTTTCATCTTCTGATCCTTCCAAACCCACAGTAAGATCTAATGTTAGTATAAAAATCCTTTCTCTTATTAATTTTATTTTCAACTTTTCCCCAAAAAAATTTCTTCAGATTTATAGCTGTAAATTCACAATTCAGAAATTCCAATTCTTCTTGTTCATCTAAGACATTGGAAACTTCTTAGCAGACTAATGTATGGTGATGATTTTTGAAGATATTGTAAGCCCATGCGATTCTTGCAAAGAGTGGCGGATCGAGTAGCCGGAGATGCACATTTTTTTTGAATACCAATATTGGGTTTAATAGGGGTCTGTAGAATTGCTCCTGCTGTTTCGAGGCTCAGAGTGTACTGTGCCGGCAGTTGTTCTTTTTTTCTCAGTCCTAAAAGAATGTTTAGTTTCGGTTGTTTGTCTTGCTTTGTTAAGTCTTTTAACAATTTCAAGTGTTGAATAGTTTTCTGCTGTCATGTATAGCAGTCTTTTTAGTTCAATGTCATGGTAATTTTAAGATGTGTAGAAATGATTGCCATTTAGTCAATTCAATGTCATGGTAATTTTTAAGATGTGTAGAAATTATTCAGTTTCTTGCATTGTAGAGCATTGCAGAAACAAATTCATTTCTACACATATGAGAACTTTAGCAAATTCGGATTCCCTTATAAGCTAAACAAGTGAAGACAGACATATACCTAAAACTGAATGAAAGAAGTTAAAACACACCCTCGTTTACAAAGCAAGTAATATAAACCTGGAGCATGTAGTTAAGAACTTAAGTTACAGTGGTAATCATTAGAGCTTTCGATCACAGAGAGCTTGCCTGCAACACTCCACATAAATTACTATACTTGCTAACAAAACAACGCAAAAAAGCTTATTTCTTGACTGAAAATTAGTCACTCATTACATAAGTTATAGACTAAATCAAGTTCTAGAAAGCATAAAACACCCCATAAGCTCAAACACAGTAGAAAACATGACTTCTCATTGTTTAAAAGACCCAAAATACTTTTAGACTTGACAAGGTGCATCTATAACTTCGTTCTTGGTAAAATGCTAACTTTTTACGCTCCCATGTCACCGAAATCTCCCATATGTTGGTGTGTAACTCCTATTATCCCAACATTGAGGTGTTTCATATGCAGGTGAAACATCAGCAGCATGCTCATAAGGTGAAAGGTGAGGTAAATGATCAAGCATAACTCCCATTTGCTACATATTCCCCTATATGAACTTGTGATACTCCAATCTGCGAATTCAGGGCACTTGCAAAGTGTCTACCAGTCTGAATCTCTAACAATTGTATTGATAACTCATCAATTTCACTTGTTGAACATTGAGGTGTTTGAATACTCTCAAAATTCTTGATTTTAATGGACATTTTGTCTGTTACTATCAAAATGTGAGGTGAGTTGACTCCCAATCAATTCTTCCTAACAAAACCATGTGTTTTTGTTAAAATGTGTATGTTCTATCGAGTATTTAAAACTCGAATGGCATATCTCCATTCTCATTTTGTTGATCCTTTGTCAATTTATGTAACATAAAGGGGGAGAAATGTTGGTAGCTTGAACTATTATTCTACCATGCTTTTAGCAAGGGGGGGAAGTACTATGACTTCGTCATAATAATGATAAATAGAATTGAAGCTCCAATCAAGGGGGAGTAACATACTCAATCAATTAACTCATGGATTGATATCCAAGCTTACATCTAGGGGGAGTAAGTGAGTTACTGATGTTTACCTTCAACAAGGTACTCTATAATGAATTTTACAGGTACAAGTTGAAGATGAATATGTTCAAGCTCTTAAAAGGATTTGAAGACTAGAATTAAGTTCTTAATTTTACGTTTTTGATGTAAATCCTTTTGTAAAGAGTTTTGTCACTAAATTTGACAAAAGGGAGATTGTTAGAGCATGCTCGGTGAAACCCACTAGGCGTTGGTATGTCAAGCTTGGTTATCATAATTTAGTGTTCAAAACTCTTACACTTGAACATGTCTACTAAAAGTCAGACTTCACTAGGTTATACCTTTAGGTAGACGATGGCAGGTAAATCTAGAAGAGTGATCAAGAACTAAAGACGAATGAAGAACAAATGACAATATCCTCCTTCAGAAAAAAAAAAAGGGTAGTCCTTCTAGACACAATGATTCCAGTTGTCCTCTGCTCTGATCTGAATGATTATTCTAATCGAAGCTTTTGACTGTTACTATTCGGACAATGTCTATGAACTTTCTTTTCTTGAGTTCCATGACCAGAAAGCATTTTTATATGGAGTCTTCTTCTTATACTCCATCATTGCTTTCCTCGAACCAATTCAATAAAATATTTTAGGAGCTTTGTATTATGGTTAGTAATTCATGGTGAATGGATTTATGAAGCTCATCTTCATTACCTGAATGCCTGCATCAATATTAATAAGATTTTTCTAACTCGACTATACTGTGCATTCAGAAAGCTAGTGATTTTCCACTTAGCTACAAAGCCAGTTTCTAGTTTTGTATAGACTAGAACTCAATCACCATGCAAGGGAATTGATTACCATTGCAGTATCGATTTCCAGTTATTAGATTCGATTCCCTTAATTGGTAATCAGTCTACTTTCAACTGGATCGATTACCAATGGCTATGAATCGATTTCCAGTGTTTAGATTCGACTCCCTTACTTGGTAATCAATCTACTTACAACTGGATCGATTACCATATGGTGGATTCGATCTCTCTTAAGTTAGGAATGAATTTCTGCTTTTAGAAATTGATCTCCTAATGGTAGTAGATCGAACACCAATGCCAGAAATCGATTTACACATATGTGGAATGCATTACATTAATTTGTAATCAATTCACCCCAAGTGTGTATCGATTTCACTAATGTGTAATCAATTCACTTTAAGAAGTGTATCGATTTCCCTAACTAGGAACAATACACTTAACACAAGGAATCGATCACTTTAAATGAAATCGATCTGCTTTGATACATTTCTATGCTTACACTTGCAAATGGAATGTGAAGACTATTCATTAATCATACTTGCGCTTCAATGATCTTAATCTTGAAAGTATGATTTGATTCAACATGGTCATGAACTTGTGCACTCATGTAAGAGTTCATTATATGACACAATAAGGCAAACCTTCGACTTGCGACAATGTTTTATTGCTTAGCTTAATTCGAAGAGGTCCAGTCCTAGATTCAAGTTAATGAAAACATTCAAAGCGTATGTTGTCACCATGTTAACTTTGGAAGAAGTACTTTGATACTAGAATTCCGGTTTTGTCCTAGAAACCAAGAGCCAAGTAGAACTGGTTTTCTATGGACGGTTCTCACAAGAGTATCAAGTAATTCAATGCTGCATTAAATGAAACGATGTTTTCATTTATGTTTTCATCATTCGAAGTCAAGGAAGTTAAGTCCGCATTAAATGCCTTTAATGCAGAATTGAATTCCTCCTTCAATTCTCATTAAGGTTTCGGACTTTGCCTTTGCCAAACAGTGCCTTAGTCGAAACAATATAAAAGGAGATGTACATTCCTCCTTCAAGCTTTGTCCTTCTAACATTTCATTTTGTTAGAATACTAATTTAGAGTTCTTCAAGATTTCTCGTTGTTAACAAAGTTGGGATTGGAAAGGCTTCCAACTGGACCAAGAAGCCTAGGACCTATCATATTGATAGAGATCCGAACATCTCCGTATATACATAGATCACCTTGTTTATATGTCAATGCTCTTCTGATATCATTGACACTCAAGGTGTGTTGTAGAGTTTCTGGAGCTAGACTTTCTATCGACCTGGATTTGTAAGCGAAACACTGATTTCGTATTCCAAACAGATAGACTCTAGAAGTGGAATCAAGTTGTTTTGCCAACGAGCCTCGAAACCTAAGCGTGGAAGATATGCAACGAGAAATTGAAGTGCACGCGCAAAGACCATAACAACTAGTAGCCATGATGAACAGAAAGGTAACGCGTCATCACCTAGCGAGACGGAAGTGATCACTGGAGTAATTAACGAACCAAACAGTGCAAGGACTTCTTTTGGAGTCCAGATACGCGTTGTGTTAGGGCATTGTCCGGTCAAACCCACTAGCGCTGGTATGTCAAGCTGGTTGTCAGTTTTAGGTGTCAAAACACAATTCTTGATTTAACCTACTAGAGTTTAGATTTCGGAATCAGGATATAGACTAAGTAGTAGAGACCTTGAAGACGAAGAATGTGAAGACAAAGAAGACATCAATTGTTCTTCATCGACAAAAGGTTAGTAGGAGTTATGACTTTTATGGAAATTCTTCTATTCTACTTTCTCTATCTTTCAAAATAGTCGGCTACTTTAGTAGTGATGTAATAGCGATTGAGATCGTGTTCTTGTCTACATGACCATGTGTTATGTTAGTGTTTGTTCCCGCAAATACTAAGGTCACAAGAATGCATGAGATAGATTCGATACCATTTGTCCATTGCAATGGTTTGCTTGCAAATCACTTGTTGGATATGGGTGAATTTAAAGGAGTACTCTTGAGCAAGAGTCCAGTGGATTATAGCTGAGGACGTCTCACACGTCTAAGTACTGGTTAAGCCCAGAACTTCTAGCGGATCCTAGATATCCCTAATCTGAATGTCGCACGGTTCCCGAACCGTACGTGAAACAGAAACTCAGATTTCTCCTGAGTTCCAAAGTGTCTATTTGGACGCGTACCAACGCGAACCTGAAAAGGGATACTTTTGGATGTGATTCAGATGGACGGTTTGTGAACCCTCCCAAGTGAATATTCTCTGGAATTTCACTCGGGTTAAACTCTGAACTCCTTTATCTCTTAGTTGGACTTGGTTATCACGAAAATATCTTTTGTGGTCCATCTAACGATTCTCAATGTGTCAATAAGATAAAGATTATCTCTGGTCTGTTGGATCTTTATCTTGAAGTGTTTATGAGCTAATAAAACACTTGGCAGATAAATGAGAAAAAGATTTCCAATTGAGATAAATCTAAGTTACTTGGTTTGCAAGTTAGGGTTTCCTAAACTTGTGGAACAAGAAACTAGTTTCTTTATTCAAAAGCAACCTATCTTGTTGAGTGCTATAAATAGAGGTGTCTAAGGACGAATACCGCAAGCATCAAGCATACGTGAAGGTCCTTTGTGGAAGCGATTGTAAACTCTTTTCACTTCGGTGAACGCTTATTGTGGTATAATCATCCTCTATTAGGTAGCAGTTCCTCTTGGGATTTACCTAACGACTATAAAGACTTCTCTTAAGAGTTGGGAAGCACAGGTAGGAGATTGAGACCTTAGTGGTTGAAATCGGAGTAACCTGTAACCTTGGTAACCTGATTACATTCTTGTCTATTCTACGGTCCTTCTCTTCTGATATAAGGCCATTCAAGAACTGATACGCTACATACAAGGTTGAAAGGAAGCAACGCACGACTGCACTCGGTGTTGTAAGACCTAGTTAGCTCCAGTTGTATAAGTTTCTTAATTTATTCTTCGTGTACAACTGAGGTAGAGACAAGTAGGGCATAGTTTACTCGGTGTACTTGTCAGCCCCCGCTTGTAAGTAGATTTCCGTATGACCTGGAGCAAACCGAAGGAAGTCACTTTGTGTATGTCAAATTGATAGAGGACAGTTCAAACATACAGTCGATAATTGAGGTTGCAAAGCCGGAATTATTGACACAAGCCTTTAACAACGGTTAAAGCAACTCCTAAGCCTGTAACGGACGTCAGCTAGGGGAATCAAGTGCGTGACGATCTGTGGGGGATCTAGAGACGTAAGGAGTGCGACAGTATCCAGTTCGCTTGGAGGGTGGAGTTAGTCTCTGCTACATCCCAGACCGAAGTCTTATAGTAGGCTAGTGTTTATAGTCAGTTTGTACTGTGCGGTGTTCAATCTGGACGAGGTCCCGAGGTTTTTCTACAGGTCGTAGTTTCCTTGTTAAAAAAATCTCTGGTGTCTTGTGTGCTTTATTTTCCGCATTATATTCTTTGATTATATAATTAAAGCAAACACAAGAAGTACGTTATTATAAACCTGATCGTTGTCCTCAATCCATCCATTGGATTTACCAAGACCCTGTCTTGCGTTGGACTGATCCTTGTGATCCAAACTCGGGTTGACGGATCTGGATATTGATTTCTGAGGTCGTCCAGATCTAACCATAAGTCTCACGAGCCCAAACGAAAAGTTGGTTGTATTTCGGTACCTCTGTTTTTTCACGTTGTCGCTAAAGAGGCTAGCAAGAAGGACACCATATTCAAAGCGCGTCGGGAGGAGGTATCTCTAAAGAATATTTAGCCAAGTATATTGAAGAACATTATCGCGTATCAAAGCAGGATAATGGATACAACTTTTGGACCCACCATACCCAAAGGAACTTATCCATTACAAGTTTCCACCCGATTACACGTCTCCAAAGTTCAAAATATATTCAGGACAAGGGAACGCTCGGGAACACGTCACTCGTTTCCTCTAGGCAATGACGAGAACGCTCGGGATGGGAAATCGTGTATGAAAGAATTTTCCAAGTCATTATCGGACACCGCGTACACCTGGTACGACAAACTTAAGCCAGGAAGCATTGCTTCATGGGAAGAGATGGTGCGTTTTTTTTTTTGAAGAAATTTTTCTCGGAGAAGAGGCGAGTGACTATGGTTGATTTGGAGCGCACCTCGATGGGTATAGACGGGAACCAATGAAGTACATCACTAGGTTCAGGAGTCATGCGCTCGAGTTGAACGAGGACGTACCCGAGAACACGCTGGTGAAAATTTGTATCGGGAGGATGACAACGACCTTACATTTCGCCTTATCGAACTTTCAGTTCCAAACATTTGTAGAGCTAGAGGAGCCACAGTGCGAGTGCCTAATTGTCTGGGAATATTCCAGCAGGCGAGGATGAAACAAACTTGGTATAATTCTTAATTCGTTGAGCGGTTTGGTGTCCAGCGGCGGATCTAACACATGAGGAAAACGGTTGACTGCGTTTCAACCATACCAAAACGATGCCCCACAAGGCAGACGATCCAGAAACAATCTCAACAATCAAATACCTCCACCACCACCTATACCTTACACTCGGGAACAGATTGGGAACTTAATCAACCAATGGGCAGCTAATGGAGAAATTAATTTAACGACGGTTGTAGTGTACCAAAATACGGTAAACACGACTCATGATCGTTTTGTCACTACCATCAGAGAGTAATTAAACCGACCAACGACTGCAATGGAGTGCGAGCAACTTTCTGGAGAAAAGAGAAGGCGGGAGTGTTTTAGGTGTAAAACAATAAAGAGAATTTGAGGGGTAAAGTATGAAGTGTAATGATGTAATAAGAGATTGTAATGGAATTCGAGAGGTCAAGATCGAACAAGACTCGCCTAAACCAAGAAATGGACGTTCGAGTATTGCTTCAGTTACAAGAAGAGGATTTTAGGGTTGGTTTAGGGAGGGAAGCAGAGAAAGATGAGATCAGAGAATTGCTATGATTTTCTGTGATGTTTTTGATATGATTGCTAGATAAGGATGGATATTCAGTTCTCACTAGATATTGAATGCTGAATGAGAAGAGTTAATCAATTATCGATAAGATAGACTTGATTATACTTGCACTGAATTAAACTGTTTGTTCTTGCTGGAGAACTTGTTGTTTTCCAAACTGGTCGAGTGACCTATTTATAGCAATATATTTCCAACTGATCTCGTAAGAAGTGGAAGAAGTGGCAGAGTGGGAGTGTGGAGTAAGTGGGGCAAGTCTTGCGCCTAATATTAGGGAAGAATGAACCGCCCACTTTCTCATCCCCTCTTTTCAGCAACGTTCACACGACTTAGCTTTCTTTCTCGTTAAGTGATTGAGCCGTTGCAATCACACGTGCCGTAGACCGCCAAACCAAAACCCTAAAGACTATCCCCCCAAGTAACTTACTTGATTCTCGTAAGATTTGTTAAAGATTGAATATTTGTTAAGTCAAAGTTGACTAAGTGCAAAGTCATACCAATTACTGATAAACTCAGGACTTTTGCGTAAAGATAGAGATTAAGCGCTAAGCTTGTGTATCTCTTTTAGGTTTTGGTTTAAGGATTGAGCCGGGCAATCGCCATTTATACAATGAGATAAATCTAAGGGTTGAGCTAGCAACCGCCATTTAGACAAGATAAGATAGGTCTAAGGATTGAGCTATGCAATCGCCATTTAGACCGAGAGGATTTCAACAACTCTCTGTGGCAATAATCAAGTAAATACGACTTTTGGTTTGCCATAAATATGAGAAATTGGCTTGTGGCATGTAATGCACCAATTCTCTGAGTAATAAAGACATATGAATGTCCAAAATAATATAAGTCATAGCCATGAGCCATGATTAGGAATTATAGCACTGATTATAAAAGCAAGTCCATAATCAGGAAAAACAGACGAATGATGCTATCACAGCGTAGCCATCATCAAGAATGCATAAGCATTGCCAATACAAGACCTAAAGATAGGCCATAATAATTATAATAAGCCATGTTGTATGGTATAATAATCTTGTTGAGAAGTTAGGCATAGGGCGCAAAGGATGAGCCACAACATTTATGTTATTTTCGGATTTCTGGACAGTTTGCATGTTGTCCATTGATAAAATCGCCCAGGCCAGCCTATATTAGATAAAAATCTGAATTTTTAGTATGTTATAGGAAATTCACATAGGAAAATATTTTGTGAAGGAAGCGCCTCCTAATTCCTCACGGATTGGGATGTAAAAATCACGCCATGAGGAAATACGTGAGCTGAACTGCCAGATTTCCGAACTTGATTAGGAAACTAGAGTATGGACTTAACAAAATCCATAATCCTCTAGGATTTGGATCAGTGGGACCCATAAATAGGGGGAGGCTAGGAAAAGATGAACTCTAGCTCAAAGAAGGCAAGGATAGCCGTGAGGGGAAGATGATAATCATGGACCTCCATAAGTACAAGTGAGGGAAAACAATAAGACCCCCACGAATTAGGCAAGAGCCAACTATAAGGCCCCCATAAATTAGGCTAAGCATGATTATGAGGCCTCCAGTATTTGGCCAAGGCATAATCTTGGACCTCCAAGAGTTTGGCCAAGGCGTAATCATGGGGCTCCAAGGAATGACCTAGGGCATGGCCGTGGACACCCAATATTAAGTAAAGGGAAGGATGTGTGGGCATCCAATATTAAAGCAAGGAGTGGATGCATGGGCATCCAAAACTAAGGCGAAGGGTGGCGCAAGGGCCCCCAAGTAGTTGAGCAAGGGTGATGCCATGGGCATCCAAAGATTAAGGCGAGCCATAAGTATGGACACCCAAAAACTAAAGAAGGGGACAGCCATGGGCGTCCAAAAACATGCCAAGGGAGGATGCGTGGGCACCCAAAGAAGAGGCAAGGGGAATGTCGTGGGCATCCAAAGATTGGGTATGGCCAAAGCTTAGGCGTGGCCAATGTTTGGGCATGGCCAATGTTTAGGCGTGGCCAATGTTTGAGCATGGCCAATGCCGTGCCTATCTATAATCTAGGCTTGTCCAAAGTTTAGGCGTGGCCAATGTTTGAGCATGGCCAATGCCGTGCCTATCTAAAATCTAGGCTTGGCCAAAGTTTAGGCGTGGCCAATGTTTGAGCATGGTCAATGCCGTGCACATCCAAGGTTTTAGGCATGGCCAATGCCGTGCACTTCCAAAGTGTGCCATGGAGTGGCGTGAGGCACCTAGGGTTTTGGCTCGAGCATGAGCTAGGCTAATGTGCATGCATAGGTATTTTAATGCGTAGGCCAGGGATATGGACCATGCTACTAGGCTAGGGTCGCGAGATATTAAAAATATGGCTAATAGCAACCAAATATCTTATCCCTACTGTAAAAATAAATTCATACCTTATCTCGAGCTATCCCAGGATGCCAGAAATTGATGCGAAATTACCCCTGTGACCTCATCGCCAAAAACCACCATCAACATTAAGTCCCCTGCGCAGCATGGAACCGTGAGTGTTCCAGGGTGAGCACAAAGTTGATGACCAGCTACATCCGCATAGAAGCCTTATCCACGAACATGGAGTCCAAACAGGGCCTAGAGACGAAGCCCGCTCAAGCAATATCCAGAGAGCCCTAATTAGGTTAGGACTCTCCCAAACCGTGCGTGATATATTTGTATACTCACGCAAAAATTCTTTTTTTTTTTTTTGTTGTGAAACTTGCCTTTCCCCTCTTTGAGTTTATTCTCCCTTTTCTCATAAACACAGTATTCTGTAGACTGGAAGATCAAGATGGCTGACAATGAGTCCCACAATTCTTCTTGTGCCGATGATGAAGTCACATCCACCACAGCTGGAAGAGAGATCCCTCACATCAATGACGAGTTTGAAATTTGTTTGGCGAATTTAACTCGAGTTACAGTCTCCCAAGACAAAGCTAAAATCCTTCCAAGAAATCCTAGCTCTCCAATGATTATCAACCCATCACTGGTGACTCGTTTTTGCCTGCAGAGAGGTGATTTCAGTGCTTCCAGTATTATCTACCGTTCTCCCCAGAGACAAATTAATTCATGGTCTTTGTATTTCCAGACGACGCTCAATATCCCAGAAGTTAAGAAGACTTTAGAGAGTGCTGGAATTTTCTATGCTGTAAAGAGTTCGAATGCTTCCTTCGTAATCAGGGACAAACGTGCTTTGGCTGCCCTTCTATCCCGTTGGTGTGATGGCACAAACTCGTTCATATTCGCATGGGGAGAGCTCGTAATTTCGCTAGAAGATGTAGCAGCACTACTGAGACTCCCAATTAATTGAGAGTTCAATATTATTCTGAATGTGGATGAAAAGAAGATGCAAGCTCAGCTAAACAGCGTTGCTGAGACTCTGAACAAGCATGACGATGCTTATGCTTCATGGATGGCTCACTGGTCACAACCCAATAATAGTTGTTCTTCATCACTGCACGTTGCTGCGTTCCTCTTGCTTTGGCTATCAAAAGACGTCTTTGAGAATCTTCATGGTTACAAGGAGCTCAAACTCAGGTTCACTCCCTATGCCATAAGATTGGCCCAAGGTATTCCTGTACCCATTGGTTCTTTGTTTCTTGGTACTCTGTATGTCCAGCTTTCTGTCTTGTCTGCAAATATGAAACTTTCAAATAGTGCCGCCAAGATTGAGACATTCATATCAACCAACTTCATACAAGCTTGGTTGTATGAGCATTATCCTGATTACGCCCCGAACCTGTCTTCTAAGGACAAATCTTCGTCACATGATGCTCGAATTGTTCGCTGGATGAATAAACCCACTTCAAAGGATTTTATCACGTTCATGGATGATGAGAAAAAAAATAGTTTTTCGTCCATGGACTTTGATCCCTGAAGGTGTAGCTCAGCTTCGATCATTTGGTGATGTTCCGCCCAATGTTCCAGCAAAGGTTCTTGTTGCAAACGGATTCCCACTGAAGCAGAGAAAATCTTTATGATAAATTGTTGCAGCGGTCACCTTATTGGTATTAATGAAGCAGGGCGCTATGTCACCAAAGCATATAACATTGACCGAGGAGCTCGTCAGATGGGCTTTGACCAGGATATCCCGATGCAGCGAGGTGCTTCTCCAAAGAATATGCAGGATTTTCATACCAAGGTGCTCAGTCCCGTGTCATTCCTCTCAGGGCAAAGAGTACCATCGATCACTGAAGCGGGCATGCAATTTTGGGATGGCCAAATAAAGTTATGTAAAGACTTTATGGCTCTCCCTAAAGAAGTATGCGCCATTCCTTCCAAAAACGACTTGGCAACATATCCTTTGCTCAAATATCGCACTCTTAAACGTAAAGTAGGAGATAAGAATGATTTGGTAATTACCTCGACTTTCGAATGCTTTTATAAGTTTTATTTATACTGATGTTGACGCTTTATCATCACGCCTTGTACAGCAACCTTCATCGCCTAGCTCAAGACTCACCAATTTTGCGACGCCAATGTCTTTGTCCTTGGGTAGTCATCTTTCGGGAGAATCATTGCTTTTCCAAGGGAAGGATGGCTCAATGATGAGCTTCTTAAACGATAATCAAGTCCCCAATCTTAGTACACAAGATTGGGCGAAGGTAAGACTTCA
>JAJJMA010182016.1:0-26043 GCA_023529015.1 Papaver nudicaule
TTTTTTTTTTTTTTTTTTTTTTTTTTTTTGCTGAAAGTTATTAGAGAGAACTATTAAAGTCCTACACCTATCAAACTTCTATCCTTACATTTCACGAAAATCGCATTTCAATCCCCAATATTAATATTTATTTTTGATTAATACCCCCTGGCAAAACAAGGCCTTTTGTTGTCCCTGGGCCTTGTTGCCCCAAAGCGGAGCTTACCCTGCTTGCCTATCACGGACGACCCTTCGTACAGGAGTGACTCTACCGTCTGGACCTCTACATGGATGTTGTTTTGTTCATCAGAGGAGCACTGCTTTGTTGAACCCGAAAAATATTCTCAAGATTTTCACTCCCAATAGAATGGTACCCTTGGTATATGTAGGGTTTATTCTTAATCAACTTGTTTGTTTTTGGTCTTTGTTTCTAGTAGTTTCTCATGTTATACATGCTCAGCCAAAATACAAAAGGATTTGGGTATTTTGTTCCATATGATGGGCATCGTTCTGTATGGCTTATGGTGGAACTCAAAATGTTTCTCTGATATTAATAACAGTAGTGATGATTTTTTTTTTTTTTTTTTTTTTTTTTTGATACAAAAGTAGAGGGGGCAATCCGAGTAGTGATGATTAATGTCTACGAAAAATGCATTTCTTTGGTAGTGTAGATGGTGGGTTTTGAACACATATAAAAATGTGTCACATGTATTAGCCACACGAGACCTTTGGAGAAGATATTAAGTGGTGTAGGTCTCATTAAGGCTAAGTAAAGAGAGTTCAACATAAACCAAGCTCTATGGGCCCCACCAAAGACTTGGCCACACCCTCAAGACTTGGCCGCGTCCTCAAGACTTGGTCGTATTCTCAAGACATGGTCGTGTTCTAACAACTTGTCCATTCTTAAACGTGGTCATGTTCTCAAGACTTATTCTCTCCAAAGATCCCAAGGCGCGTCCGCCCCTCCCATGACGCGCCCGCCTCCGGAGACGCCTTCACCTCCCGAGACGTGCCCACCTCCAGAGACGCGTCCTCCTCCAGAGACGCCTTCACCTCCCGAGACGTGCTCGCCTCCAGAGACGCGCCCGCCTCCGGAAACGTGTCTACCCTCACCAGAATGGACTCAACTTCATTAATATGCAACCATGACTAGCTGAGCTCTCCTCCAGCCCTGGTCGCGTCCATGACTAGTTGTGCTCTCCTCCAGCTCTGGTCGCATCCATGACTAGTTGTGGTCTCCTCGAGCCCTGGTCGCATAACTAGATGTGCTCTCCTAGAGCCTTCATGACTAGCTGCGCTCTCCTCGAGCCTTGGTCGCTTCCTGTGAGTCCTGACCGCTTGTTGGCAGGCAACTCACTGACTAGTTGTTGCTTCCTTAGAGCCCTGACCGCTTGTTGGTTGGATGTTGCTCTGCCATAAGCCCTAGTCATTTAGTGGCCCTGATCCCCCACTATAGTCCTGACCGCTTGTTGGCAGACTGTATTCACTTGCTGGCCCCATGTGAATAGCACACTGGATAAATGATCTTACCTTCATCAACAAGTCCGCACACACGAATTGGTCACATGCTCATCAAGGGCTTACCAGTTATTCTATGCGACACGCTTCTAGGGTTTACTCGGAGTAACAGTAATATCCCTATATTCGCGTATCCACAAGATTTACAGCCGGAGAAGACCAATCCTTGACAATCTAGCTGAAAGTCTTCTTCGATAACCGCTCCTCATGGTTTATCCCAAATACATATCAACAGAGCTTATCTTATCAAGACTTGTTTCAACTTATCTCCTCCGTGAGAATAGCTAGTCAAGGGTGCGACTCATCAAGTCATGGTCAACTACTAAGGCTAGGTCATCCCTTTTTCTCCTCAAGTCCCATCCAGATGAGCACCATTCTAGCATCTTAGTCATCTTGACAAATACATGAAAGACAATTAAGTCGCATGGGGGGATACAAATTAGGTTTTTTTTTTGGCGGTCTACGGCAAAGGAAAGAAGAATTAGTATTAGGAAACGTGGCTATTATCAAGGAAAGTTGGTGGAATTCCTGGTCTTTCTCTGCTCAACGAATTGACTATATCCCCGCATACTCTAGATAACCTAATCTTTTACACTAATTACATATTAAATGTAACTTCGCCTTTATAAATAACTACCTCTATTATCACTTTCGACACAACAATTTCTCTCGACAACTCTCTCAGAGAAATAGCCTTCTTCCTAAAGTGAACAACAGAAACTATACAAAGTTCGATCAAACACCACAAATCTGTAATCCAACCTCCATTGAATTACACTTGATCATCTTCTTCTCCTTCGTTTCCCACCCTTAAACCAACCCTAATCCTTCTCTTGCGACCGAAACACTGCTGAAACGATCAGTGTGCCTGATTTAGGCTAGCAGTGTTCGAACTTGACCTTTCGTACTCACATCAAACATCTCTCACTCACACACACACACACTTACTCTATTCATTTACCCATTTATTGTTTTTACGTTCAAACATTTGGCGACCATAGTGGGAGGTCATTTTCTCGGTTCGCAGGCAGATCTGAAAATCATGGTTGATACAAGGAAGGATGCAAGGAAATCCAACTTTGAGGGCACGATTGATGGTACCACAGGGGACTAAGATGACCATTGCTCTAGAGCGAGGCCAATCTGACCACAAAGCACTAAGGCAAGGAGAATACTGCGAGCCTCCCAACCTTCCATGTACGCGTGAGGAGGCACCGCCTCAAGTTATGAGTTCTACTACCTGTGAAAGACCGGTAGGACAAGTGGCCGTGAGAGAGTTCTAAATATTCTACTACCGTCTACAACTCCACCATCACTACATAGGGGACTAAGACCACCATCTGCCTCAATCTTTCAAGATGTAACGATCTCCTCCACCAAGTGGATATGTTTTTTCTTAGTTCTCACTCCATAACGGGGACGACCTTTTGAAAATTGCATCAAACAGCGATGAAATCAGCTACGACTATGTTCGATAGATTCAAATCCTTCAGGGCTAAATAAAATCATGAAGATGCTAGGGAAGAAAGCTTTTCTCGAACAACTTCTGCTCTTTTTCTGGAAGATTCATGACTCCTAGTAAGGGCTGTATTCAATAAATAAGGCTCTTTGGGTTTCACCAAAAGGACCCACCAGTCTCATTCAAATATATAAATATCTCTCGGGTTTCACCTATGGGACTCTTTCCATTATATAAATCTATTTGGTGTCATCTCTAGGGTCCTTGTTCACCTATACAAACTCTCTAAGATGACTCTTGATCAAGGGGGACGAGAACAAGGTGGACTCCATGTGCCTCAAGTCTTTTCCTGTACGAAAACAAATGCTTCTCGAGTGGATATGAAGACTGAAAATGTCAGCAGAGACCCTCTACCTCAGCACCGAAAATGCTAAACGCGGCCCGGAACAGTGCCTGCCCAAAAACGGACCAAGAGCGATAGAGAGTGAGAAGAGAGATGGTGTGGGTCCCACCACTCCATCATCACCACACAAACCCCCTGCAGATCCTACGGTTGATGGGGGTGCCACATCATGGTCCGAAAATGGGCACCCCTTTTTGGGCCGCGCCCAGCCGCTTCGCCTCAACACCATGTGAGGAGTGTCGGTGTAAGTGAGATAACAGTCAGTCAATCATTTACCTTTATGATGAAAAGCTTATACAAACTTCAAAGTTTCTCAAAGATTCCACAAAAGGAAATTTTGGCCTTCAACCTTGTCACGTCCAGCTGTAGATGGTGAAAAATAGAAGAGGGACAAAAATGTAAAACAACTCTCTGATTATGTCTTATCTAAAGACAATTGCGTACTCAGGCGCATCTCTATAGCTCACGATGCAACCTATTCTACGAGCTGAATGTACTCTCTATGAGTTCTCTCTTATAACCCCCGGTGGAGAGGATAATATCATGGTGTAGTACCGATAACCTCACCAACATGTAAACCCATCAATTTACTTCATGTCGACATCGCCTCGAATTCCTCGATATCAGAACTAAATTGCTCAATGATATGAGGTGGAGAGTTAACAGAGACGCATCCTCACAGATTTCCTCTTAAGTATGACTCGATATCCGAGTCTCAATAAAAACCTCAGAAGTACCGCAGCTCCAGGCCTGCCCAGAGCTCTCTGAGAAGCATACAACAACCTAAACACACGTAGGCAGACCAAACTCTAAACACAGAATGGTCTAATATATCATGGATAAGCACGCCATAACTTACAACACGTTATAGCGCAAGCGCACGAATACGCCATAGCGCAAGTGCACAAATACGCCATAGCGCAAGTGCACAAATACACCATAGCCAAAATGGCATAGCCTAAATACGAAAAGATTAGCCTTGGTCAGACACCAAGGTCTCAGCCCCTAGGCATGGCGCCATAACCCATGGCGCTGGCCTTGGTCAATGGCCAAGGTCGTGGTCTTCCCAGACCATGGCGCCATAAACTATGGCGCCACAACAAAGCTGGCCTTGGCCAATGGCCAAGGCCGTGGTCTTCCCAGACCATGGCGCCATGAACTATGGCGCCATATCAAAACTGGCCTTGGCCAGTGGCCAAGGCCGTAGTGCAAATGCTGTGGCGCCATAATGCATGGCGCCACGAGATCCAACCTTGGCCCAAGGCCAAGGTCGTTGCTGCTACATGATGGAGCTATATCCATGGCGCCACAAGTCCCTGGCCTTGGCCAAAGGCCAAGGCTGCTGCTATACGTCCACTATGCGTGTCTCTAAGGCGCCACATTCACGTTGGCCACAGAGTCATAGCCACACGACACTGTTCAAACTCAACACAACCATGCAATATCTGCATACCATTCAAGATATCAAAACATCACACGGGGGGATAACTTTAGGGGTATTGGTCTGGCGGTCTACGACAGTTAGAAAGAAACTGATAGGGATGATGGACAGTTACGAGAAGGTGGTGCTGAGTGGACATGTTCTACACGATTCTAACAGTTACAGAACACAACTCATGTCCTCCACTCCTCCACTCTTCCACGACTTCCACCTTCTCTGTCGAGAGATCAGGGTGAGTTCAACACTATAAATAGAGGCTTCCTCTATCTTCCAAGGCAGAACATCTTTCTGGAGCATTAATAAACATTCTCAGAGCCAAAACACCTGAGCAATACAACACGCTTCTAGCCTTGGAGATTTCCAGTCAACCTTACGACGGAGATCCTGAACTCTTACACCCAAAAACACACATCCTCAACCTGATCTCATGTTTCTTCGATGTTTCCCTCCCTAGATCAACCTCTATCCTCTCTGTGACCGAAGCAAGACTTGAACGGCCATTGACTTAGTTTAGGCTCGTCTTGTTCGACTTTGATCTCGAGCACTACAAAAGTACCCAAAGACGGTGCATTGTTTTTCAGGCAAAAACACCAGCACCAATACAACTCTTTCCATACGCTAACGCAACTAAAGCAATATGGTGGCCAAAGTACAAAAGGCGCTAACTCAATTTGTTTAAAATAGTAAGGTGAACACGAGTCAATACCCAAAACACATATTGCTTGTTTAACCAACTTATATTTTAAGCCACAGATTGAAGGACCAGAGAAGATTCAAGTCCACGTCGAGATGCCTTGGGGAAAACTGCAGCACGAAACCAATCCCATCATGTCCAAGAAGAGATGTGTGGTATGACACTCGTAATAACCCTTACAGGCGACTTCAACGACAAGGGGACCGATGGCCTACCATGAAATCTCAGCCTCGAGGTTTGGAAGAATCCTTCTCCAATTGTGAAGCACCCTCACATCAGTATGATATGGTCTTTGATACCTGCACGGGGGACTGGCAGAATCCATATATTTGGTACTTGAGCAACAATACCCCTTTTTCAGATAAGCAAGCCGCTAAGGAAGTTTATCTTCCACAAGGGGATATTTTACCGTGAAAGTTTCGAATAAGAATTACTATATTTTCTAGCAGCACCTGAAAACTTCACGATACTAGAAGAGGTATATGGAATGAAACATCAAGGAAAGAAAATATTAGTTCTTGAGTCATGAAAAGTATTACGGGTCATCATGGAAGACGGGGCCACGTCATTTATTCAGAAGTATCACCATGGTCGGACCTGATTCACACCTTATAAATTCCTCCCCAGTCGGTAAGCAATCCTTGGAAATTTTATAGTTGGGGACTTGACCTAGGTCAATTCATCCATATCTAAACATCAGTTATTAAATACTCAAGCAAATCGATAAAGACAATAGGAGCACGATCGGTACTACATATGAGTACGTCAAGGAATATACATCATCAATAAAACTACGAGTGTTAGTGCTCTTTCAACTGCACAAATACTATAAGTTTGCACATTCACATCTAGCAAGGGAGAGAAAATTTGATAACGACACCTGCATCAGGGTCTCTGAGTTACCACAACTTTAACCTACACGATGTCATTCTCCCTCGAAGAGTTCACAAACTCAGCCTCAACGTCAAAACCAGGCTCTGTTCCAGTCTCGATATCAAAGAATTAGACGTCTCCTTCAGCTTCTCTCATTGGGCTAACACCTACGAAACTATACCACCAGTTGAAGATGTGGAAATACTTATTCAAACAAGATAAGACACGAAGCTAATCCGTAATGCATTGGCCACAGTTAAAAAAATGATTACACTGCTAGTTGGAGGAACTTCCGTAGTCATTCTTTGAAGCTCTATGTATAGCTCTGCCAACCTGTATCTACAACAAAGAATTTGTTGATCTCAAGCGTCTACAATATTAGTGGAGATCGCAGAATGATTACTCTACATCGAATGTAAGAATAGTGAATCGACATATGATCGGGGGTTGGTACTTGAAAGGGATAAGTCTGAGCCTTACTATCTTGCATGTCCAAATTTATATCGAGGAGGAGTGTCGCATCCATTCTATGTACATTACAACATTATGGATAACACTCAGAATCTCTCCACAAGCTTTCTTATCAGTTACAATTGGATTTGACTAGTCCCATGTATTTCCTTTTAAAGTTCAGCTCCTCCACCTCGATCAACATCAACGCTTAAATCTCATGTGCAAGACCCAAGAATGACTCCCTCTAATATTTTTACACTCACGGAAGTTCTACAAACTCACTTTGAGGATTACAAGGTTCGAGCTTAAGCAGAGTCCGGACAAGTTTGGGAATCCTCCTATATTTAGGCGTACTACACAATGTTGTCCAACAAACTCAATAACTGCCACCAACGAGTAAAGAATTCGCAAGCAAAACTTAGCTCAAGTGTGTTCAATAACTATTACGAGCTTAAGATGATTCAATATGGAAGTAGTTAAAGACTCTACATTTGCACGTTATCCTCTGGCAAGAGAGTTGCCAACTTAACATCATAATTAACACATGCATACTATGGGACGATGCTGCCACCTCCAGTGAACATGTCTCCTTCTAGTACCAGCTGGGCACGCTCATTACCAGCTAATGTGCCTACCTCCTATTCAGTCCCGAAGCTTACTTGCAGATCCATTTGACTTGTTCGACCTAGATGATGGCGTCGTTATCGTAGTTATCCTATTCCTATGAATAATTATTGGTCGCAAGGACACGACGAAGTTGAAGGGCACGGGCAGGGCCGTCTTAGGCTATAGGCCATCGCCTAGAGCCCCATTTTGTTGGGCCCCCAAAATTTTTGGTTTCTCTTAATAATGCATGTTAAGTTGTTAACATTGTTGCACATGTTCAGTGAAAAAGAAGTTCAAAACGAACGCACTAACTTAATAAGTTGGCTCAATTGTATTTTAATGTACTTAATTGCTTCTTTTTAGCTGATTAATAAGAAATGTGTAACTAAAGTTTAGTTTGCCACAACAGTTTACAAAAAAATTAGCGCGGCCTTCGGCAGCTGGCTTGACAATCCATGATTTGTCGGCCGTACCCAAAAGAATTTTTTTGAATGTTTGATACATTATCAGGCTTGTTTCATCGACTTTTATTGTTTACCTTTCTTTGCCTATGTCCAAGTGAACACAGGCCATATAACTATGGTTAGAAAGTAAACTAGTGAAAAAAAGGCCCCATATTTTAGGTTCGCCTAAAGCATCCCGAAACGATGAGACGGCCCTGGGCACGGGGGAATACCAGGAAGGCGTGCAAGCACAGAAAAAAAAGGATGCATATAAGCGAGTTTGCTCTCTAGAGCTTAACCGAGGTTGACCCTTAGCCTCAGATAGGCGACCTTTAGTACATGTTCCCTATAAGTCCTGATCGATGCTCCCTCTTGAAGATGGCTCCGTCAGATTGCCTTTACCGAACGAAGCATCATCCAAGTCGTGACTGCGTGGTGAGAAGTTGATGATACTCAAATCATCAGATTAAGCAAGACAACGACAAGAACAAGCAAAGAACATGATTACCCCTTAACTTCGAGGCGATGTTATTTAATAAATTCTCTCTACAAGTCTGGACAGCACCAACGGTAGTTCGAGTGTAACTTATGGAGAGACCAAAGACTCTAAGACGGATCCTACTTGGTAAATATTTTCCCTTTGATCGATGCCTGCGTCTCAAGGTAGGAGAGCATGAATGCGAAGTGTTCAAAACATATACTCAACGAGCAATAAGGTATTTATTCCACATTGAGTAGGGGACTTAATGTAGATGGTGGGTTTTGAACACATATAAAAATGCGTCACATGTGTTAGCTACACGAGACCTTTGGAGAAGAAATTAAGTGGTGTAGGTCTCATTAAGGGGAGAGTTCAACATAAACCAAGCTCTATGGGCCCCAACAAAGACTTGGCCACACCCTCAAGACTTGGTCGCGTCCTCAAGACTTAGCCGTATACTTGGCCGTGTTCTAACAACTTGTCCATTTCCATAAACGTGGTCATGCTCTCAAGACTTAGTCTCTCCAAAGATCCCAAGGCGCGTCCACCTCCTACGCCCGCCTCCCATGACGTGCCCTCCTCCAGAGACGCCTTCACCTCCAGAGACATTCCCACCTCCAGAGACGCGTCCGCCTCCGGAGAAGCCTTCAACTCTTGAGACGTGTCTACCCTTACCAAAATGGACTCAACTTCATCAATCTGCAACCATGACTAGCTGAGCTCTCCTCCATCCCTGGTCGTGTCCATGACTTGTTGTGCTCTCCTCCATCCCCAGTCGCATCCATGACTAGATGTGTTGTCCTCCAGACCTGGTCGCATCCATGACTAGTTGTGCTCTCCTCGAGCCCTGGTCGCATGACTAGCTGTGCTCTTCTACATCCCTGGTCGCATGACTAGTTGCGCTCTACTCAAGCCCTAGTCGCTTCCTGTGAGTCCTGACCGCTTGTTGGCAGGCAACTCACTGACTAGCTGTTGCTTCCTTCACTACACGAATTCAGGTTTTTACCAACAACGCCATTAGTCACGGTTTGCATTTCAGCAACGCGCATACGATGTTGGGAAGCTAGTAACGTCTTCAATGGTTAGTGAAAATGCGATCTGTTACAGTGCTCCGTGTTTTTGTTGGTGCAATTACCCGCCTACCCTCAATATTTCGGTGAACTTCCTAAGTTAGCCTCGACTTTTCTTTTCCCCGCCCAACTTTTGGTCTGATGAAATTTCAACCCCAGCAGCGTAACAGAACCTGTTTTTTATCTCAACGGAATTCTGTTGAAATAACATATGAGATAAATTTTGAAAATCAGAAAACAATAAAGGAAAATCACTGAAATTAAATTCATTTATCTCTTCATTTATTTTGTCCGAGTTTTGGTGATAGGGTAGAGAAAGAAGTTAATGTGTCTAGATGAAAACAGTTGAGACATAATTTATATTCGTCTTCACCTCCACGGATTTCATCGCTCAACATTCAATTCCTTTCCCTTTTTTTTTTTAGCGGATAATCCTTCGTTTGAGTCTGAGTTTCAGCTTGAGAAAACATCATCAACATCAGTTAATCAGTTAATTCTTATGTGAACCTTGATTTGAAACTAGTTTAATTATCAAATCGATTTCTCATAGAGTTATTGATTGAGATTGGGAATTTGAATCTGAGTTCATTCAACAATTAAGTATTTCACTGATTTAAGAGGAATCTGAGTTCATTCAACAAATAGGTAGTTCTCTGATTTAAGCTTCATCAATTTCAACCTTGTTTGGTACATTTATTTATATTAATTTGAAAAATTTGAACATCAATTGACTAACTGAATTCATCCAACAATTACATATTTCCATGATTCAAACTTAGAGTATGAGTATCTACATCTTTTCAGATCTTTATTTGGTTATAGATTTTTTGCTGATTTGTATGTGTGGTTTGTATGTGAAAGTTTATGATTGTTAGTATTTGTATCTTTAGTTGATGAACTTGGTACTGTTAGGGCATTGTCCGGTCAAACCCACTAGCGTTGGTATGTCAAGCTAGTTGTCAGTTTTAGGTGTCAAAACTCAATTCTTGATTTAGCCTACTAGAGTTTAGATTTCGGAAATGGGATATAGACAAAGTAGTAGAGACCTTGAAGACGAAGACTGTGAAGACAAAGAAGACATCAATTATTCTTCATCGATAAAAGGTTAGTAGGAGTTATGACTTTATGGATATACTTCTATTTCTACTTTCTCTATTCTTTCGAAATAGTCGACTACTTTAGTAGTGATAATAGCAATTGAGATCGTATTCTTGTGTAACGTGGCCTTGTGTCATGACCAGTATTTGATCCCACAAATTACTGTGAGTACAAGAATGTATGAGACAGATTCGGTGCCATGTGTCCATTACAATGGTTTGCTTGCAAACTGTTAGTTGGATATGGATGAATCTAAAGGAGTACTCTTGAGCAAAGAGTCCATGGATCACAGCTGAGGACGTTCTCACGTCTAAGTTCTGGCTCAGCCCAGTACTTCCAGCGGAATCCAGATTTGACGAAATCTGACAGGTGGACGGTTCCCAAACCGGTTAGCAAACCAAAAACTCGGAATTCTTCTGAGTTCGAAGTGCTGAACATTTCGCGAACCAGTTCGCAAACCGAAATGTCGGTCACTTTGTTGGTTGTCGGATTTAGTGAATATTCTCCTAGAATTTCACTCTGAGTCAAATTCCAAAACTCCTTTATCTCTTAGATGGACTTGGTTATACATAATATCTTTTGTGTTCCATCTAACGATCCTCAATGAGTCAATAAGATAAGATTATCTCTGGTCTGTTGGATTTCTATCTTGAAGTGTTTTTGAGCTAACGAAACACTTGGCAGATAACTCTAAAAAGAATTCCAATTGAGATTAATCTCTATTACTTGGTTGCAAAGTTTAGGGTTTCCCTAACTTGTGGGACAAGTAATTGATTGCTTTATTCCAAAGCAACCTATCTTATTGAGTGCTATAAATAGAGGTGTCTACGGAAAAATACCGCAAGCATCAAGCATACGTGAAGGTCCTTAGGGAAGGTAGCGTAAACTCTTTTCACTTCAGTGAATGCTTGTTGTGGTATAGTCATCCTCTATAGGTTGCAGCTCCTCTGGGAACTCCCTACAACTATAAAGACTTTTCTTGAGAGTTGGGAAGCACAGGTAGATTGATCCCTTTGTGGTTGATCAGATTAACCTGTAACCTCAGTAACCTATCTTAGTTCTTGTCTATTCTAAAGTCCGTCTCTTCTGCTATACGGCTATTCAAGAACTAGTTAAGTTACGTAAAGGTTGGAAAGGTAGCAACACACGGCTGCACTCGGTGTTGTAAGACCTAGTTGGCTCCAGTTATACAAGTTCCTTAAGTGGTTCTTCGTGTATAACTGAGGTAGATTCGAATTGGGCATTGCTTACTTGGTTTACGTGTCAGCCCCGGTTCAAGAAGTAGATTTCCGTATGACCTGAATTTAACAATCCGAAGGAAGTCATCTTATGTATGGTAAACTGATAGAGGACATTTACACCATACGTCAACAGTTTGGTTGAAAAGCCAGTATTGCTGACACAAGCCTTTGACAGCGGTCAAAGCAACTCCTAGGCCTGTAAAGGACGTCAGCTGGGGGAATCAAGTGCGTGACGATCTGTGGGGGATCTAGAGACGTAAGGAAGGCGACAGTAGCCAATTCTCTTGGAGGGCTTGAGTTGGTCTCTGCTACATCCCAGACCGAAGTCTTATAGTATGCTAGTGTTTGTAGTCAGTTTGTACTGGGCGGTGTTCAAACTGGACGAGGTCCCGAGGTTTTTCTGCAAGGCAGTTTCCTCGTTAAAAAAATCTTTGGTGTCTTGTGTGCTTTTACTTTCCGCATTGTAACTCTGATTTATAATTAAAGCACCAAGTAGTACGTTATTGCATAACTGTCGAGTTGACTCCAAAGTAATCTTTGTCGAGGTCTAACAACTCCAGTTATAAGTTTGGATATTGATTTTTGAGATCATCCAGACTTAAACCATAAGACTCACGAGCCAAAACGAAAAGTTGGTAGTATTTCGGTACCCCTCCTTTTTCAGGTACCATGAAGCATATTTCAATTTGGTAATGTAGGATGTCGGGGAATAAAGATTGGATGCTTGAAAAAAACCTATTTAACCCAAAATATCGAGAGGGGGTTAGAGAGTTCCTCAACTTTGCATCAGAAAATGGGGATCCATCTGGTTGTGCTTTCCCATGTAAGAAATGTGCTAATGAGATTCGGCATCCATGGAATATTGTTGCAAAGCATCTGTACGAGATGGGTATTATGAGGAGGTACAACACTTGGTACTTGTATGGTGAGGAAGAAGAAATGCCTGATTTCAACTGGGATGCTTATGCTGCTGCCAACTTTGGTCCTCATGCCGACCCTTATGAGCAAGTAGTCTGTGAAGAACAAGAGGTGGATATGGGGAAGCGTTATGCTAAGTACTCAAAGTTGGCAGGGCAGCAGTTGTACCCATCATCCAAAGGTATCTCAACCCTCGGTGATATCGTAGAACTGCATAATCTAAGGAAAACATATAAATTCTCTGGTAATCGTATGGATAGTTTGTTGATTCTGTTAGGAAAGTGGCTTCCTGGAAACAATTTCCCTAAAAACTATGATTCTACGAAGACGATGCTTAAGGATCTGGGGATGGAATGAAAGTTTATTCATGTTTGTCTGAATCATTGTATGTTGTATCACAATGCAGATAAAACTCTTCAGCAATGTCGACTGTGCCAAGCTAAAAGATTTAAAAGAATTCAAAGATAAATTTGGGGTGATGCAGGTGTCAAAAGAACCTATGTTAGTGCTAAGATATATATTTTCCTCTAGGACCAAGACTTGCGAAAATGTTCTCTATACCTTGGATATCAGCTTTCATGGATTCGCACGACCGAGACATTTTCTCCTTGTTATATGCGTCATTCGTGCGATTCACCTCAGTGGCGGCGGTTCAAGGAAGAATTCCCAGATTTGCAGCGGAAGGCAGAAATGTTTACCTTGGAATATCGACGGAGGGGTTTAATCCCCATGGCCAGTCGAATCAGGGTTGGAGCTGTTGGCATCTCATATCTGTGGTTATAATCTTCCACCTTCTTTGTGTATGAAGACTGAATTCCAAATATACAATATGTTGATACCTGGTCGCAAGTCACCGAGTAGAGACATTGATGTATTTATGCAGGTGTTTGTCGATGAATTAAAAACTCTCTTCAAATATGGAATGCGAGTTTGGGATTCTTTCAGAGAAGAGTATTTTATCCTGAGAGTAACTGTAATGTTTGGGATTCATGATTTACCTGCTCTTGGTATTTTAAGTGGACGAACAGTTCATGGGTACAACAGATGTGTTGTCTGCGCAGAAAAAACTCGATGTACTCATATGGGAAAAGGATTTAAAAAGGTAGTGTACCCTAACTATCGGATTTTCCTCAAGAGCAGTCACACCTTTAGGGACGGAAATTCTTGGGACTGGAAAAAGAGGAGACAAAGTTGGCGCCAAAGAGACTAACTAACAAAGAGTCGCTCGAGTTGTTAACAAATGTTCATTACATACTTGGTAAGACCCAAAAACGCAAGGCTGGCAAAAGAAATAGATACGTGTCTAATGATGAGACTGAGTTTGAGGATGATTATGAGTTTGAGGATGATGGTATTGAGAGGGATAATTCTGGTCTGGGAACAGGTATTTTCAATACAAAGTGTTGTTTTTGGGAACTTGAGTCGTATAGGCATCTGAGTATATTTCATTCTATCGATGTGATGCACACGGAAAAGAACGTCATGGAACACATTTATCACACTCTCTTTGACGATGGAAGTAAGGCTAAAAGGTATGGGATAATCGTGATGAATTGCTTGAGAAAAAGCTCCACATTGGAGAGTGGAAAGTGAAGAAAATTAAGAATGGGATATTAAACATCCCGGTGTGGGTTTTGTCTAAACAAGAGCAGACAACTTTTTGCCAGATTGTTAGAAATCTGAAATTCCCTTCAGGTTTTTGCTCAAACTTGAGCAACAATGTGAGTGGGGATAGGTTGTTGAGCTTAACATCTCATGACTATCATATTTTGATTGAGTACTTGCTACCTGCTCTTCTTCAACATGCCTTTCCTGGATATAAACCTCTTCGAATTGCACTTCAACAAGTCAGTTTGTATTTTAGATAGTTGTGCTCTAAGGTCGTTAAAATAGAAGATCTGAGGAAGGCTAAGTGGATGATTGCAGAGGCCATGTGCGTGCTCGAAAAGTATTTCTCGGCTTCATTTTTTGATATAAGCGTGCACAACATGGTTCATCTGGCTAAAGAAGCCTTGGTTTGTGGACCGGTTAGGTTTTGATGGATGTACCCACTTGAGAGGTGAATTAGCATTTTACCAATTTACCCCTTCATTTTTTTTGCATTTTTTGGAAGTTTTGTACTGAAATTTACATGTGCATACTGAATCAGGGCAATGGAGGAGTGCAAAGGCCTTTGCCATAACAAGAGATACATTGAAGCGTCAATTGCAAATTCTATCATTCTAAATGAGGCTGTTAGGTATGCAATGGAGCAAGCCAAAGCTAGAGCCGAAGGAGGTCACAAAGCCAATTGGGCTGCCTTTCTGGATGAAGATTCTGATTTCAGCGATGAGGGTTCCATTCTTGGAGATAAAGAAGTTTTGTTGAGCCCTGTTCAATGGGTTCAGATACGTCGGTGGGTAATATTTGAGCGTAGTCCACCGGAACTAGGCGATTATTACAGGTATTTGTTGTTATATAATTTCTGTTTGTATGGACACTGAATTTCTATTGATGATGGGTTGGTATTAAAAGTATGCTATATATTTATGTTCAGGGATTACCGCACCGGTCATTCAGACGTTGGAGTGGACTTGGTCCAGTTTGAAATCGACTTCCTTTCATGGTTGTACAAAAAGGTATGCCTTGTAGAACAGGTTTTTCAGAATAATTTAGGTGGCATTAATTCTGATTTATGAGTTTTCTTAAAAGGTCTCTTGTGGGATTACCTTAAAAGGTCCGGACGAGATAAGGGAGATTGAAAGATACCGTGTGAATGGATATGTTTTTTGTTCCCAAGCTTTTGAGGAAAACTAACTGCCAACATAGACAATGCAGATATACCAGCTGAAGGCAGTTTTCAAGATATTTTTAGAGGAAGAACCACATCTTCGAGCTTTGCTCACCTATTGGAGCACCTTTGAAATAATCTGTAAGTTTCCTTCTACTTGTGCTTACAGTTTTGGTATGTTACAGGTTCGAAATACACTGGATGTTTTACACCCGTTTTAGAGTTGTTGTTGGTTTGTAACTTTTAAGGTTTGTTCTTCTGCTTAGCTAACTCTGTTGACAATTGATTAATAGTATTTTTACACTTGGTTTACACTTCGTTTATTCCACCTCAATGTTAACACACACATTATATTTACACATACATAATTTGCTTACACCCGGGTAACACCAAATCATCATCTTCTTTATTATTTTATTGCTAAAAAACAAACACACCTTTCATTAAAGATCTGCTGCTTTTGGAAGCACTCATTTTCTTTCTCAGACAAGAATATTCAGTGCTTTAAAGCTCCCAAAAAAGGTTGCTTTCCAAGGAGATTCAGGGGCTTGATTAAGGAGGAAATTATTTCTAACTCATATTCTGCAGCCTTCATCAATCACAAACAGAAAAGGTAAGATCTTTACTTTTGGGTTCTTTTACTTTTCATCTGCCTTTGCATGTTACATGATGAATCCGTTAGTAATAAATGAAGTTAAATGCTAAAAATGAAGTTGAATCATGATAGATGTAGTGAAATCAAGATGCATGAAGTCAAATTTTGTTATTTTAGTCTATTTCTACTCACTCAATGCTTTTAGTGCTGCTCTGTTTTCTTAGATTTTTAACAAATTAGATGAAATCATGACATGGGTTTAGTTTGATTTACGTTATTATGATCTTCCGATGTGTTTGATTTAAGTATTGTTTTTATCAAAAATTTAAGGTTTGGTCTGTTTCAAATGTCAAGTACTGGGAATTGATGTTGTGGTCAGATTTTGTTGTTGTTTATAATAAGATAATGTTGTTGATATTGATTTCCATGTATGAAAGTTAGGCTAAAAAAAGTTGTTGTTTTGTATCTTATTTCTAAGGTCTGATTTGTTTTGAATGAAACATGCAGGGGACATGGCAACAAGTACTAACTCAAGTACTAACTCAGATTTCTACGAGAGGGAGAGGCAGAGAAAGGGAAAATGAGCAATGAACGATGATGATTCCTCTGAAAACAAGCAACCACCATCATCATCAGACGATAACGATGCACAATCGCATCCTTGGAATCCTTTGATTGCTTTCATTGACATCATCTATCGTTGCACGCTAGCTCAAGCCAGACTGATCCAGAAGCGTGCAAATGACCATGTGCTGGCGATGGAAGCAGGTCTGCAGGTGAGGCAGGATAGAGAGGAAGAAAGCAAGAAGCGAAAAAGAGAAAAGGAGGTAGATGCTGAGTTTGAAGAGTACTTTAGGAGGAAGCGAAGAGAAGCCCAGGTGCATCTTGAGATTCAAGAAATGGCGCCTCCTACTGAAGGTATAGAGTCCGATAATGATGCGGAGGAAGCATAACCTGAACCTCAACCAGAAGAAAAAGAACATGAACATGATGCCGACCCATTTCATGTAGGAAATTTTATTGATGAGCTGGTGCAGGCTGATTTTGAGCGAGAAGTTAGGGAGGATGATTGGCTAGACTTCAGGATGGGGGGAAGTTGATGATTTAGGTGCTTCTGATTCTGCTACTGCTGCTGACAATGATGATGAAGAAGAAGCTGATGATGAGGAAGAAAATGTGGATGGAGAGGAAGTTTCTGACGACGAGGAGGATGAAAAAGCTGATGATTAAGAAGACTCCGATGAGGAAGATTCCGAAGAGTAAGAAAATGAAGAATATAATGAAAAGAGTGATATTTTCGATGGAGATGAGGATGACGAGGATGATGGAGACTCGGGTTCAGAGAGTTCCTATTACTGATAGAGCCAGTGTTATAGCTGACATACATTTTTTGGGTTTGTCTCCTCTAATGATGGGTATATAAACATTTTTTGGTATATTATGGGGAAACTAGTTCAAAGACACATGATCTCTGTATTTTTTGTTACCAGTAGTTATGGAACGCGCACACGCTGAAAGTAAACTCTTAATTCTGATTGTGTGTGCGCTTTTCGTAACTGTGTCTAACAGCATATGGGTTGATCCTAAAAACTGTGTAGGAGTATCTATGTGATTAAACTTTATGGATAATGTATCAACTCTGACCCATTTTTTGTTTCTTGGACTAGTCAGAGTTTAATCCTAGATATTACTCCTACTTAATGTTCAAAACTGGAAGTGTGTTCATGTAGATAGAACTGCTATTAATATGGCAGATACTCTGGCCAAAATATGCAGGAAAACTTGAAGATCTTTTATGTATTCAGATATCCCTGCTAGTCAACTTAATGTAATCAGGGAAAATCAGTTATCTTGTAAATCCTTTGCTCAGTAATGTAATTTTCTTTTCGTTTAAAATACAAAACTGTTGCTTTAGGCCCAAGGGGTTTGAGAAGAAAAACAATGAAACCGTCCTAGTGGCATATATGTCCATAGGTTTTGGGTTTGTTGCTCAGTTGCAGATAGGTAATGTAGCAGGGGGGAATTGGTGCATTATATGCCACAAACCAATTTCTTATATTTATGGCATACAGAAAGTCGTATTTACTTGACTATTGCCACAAAGAGTTGCTGAAATCCTCTCGGTCTAAATGGCGATTGCATAGCTCAATCCTTATACTCTTCTCATTGGTTTAAACGACGATTCCCCGGCTCCTTAGACCAAACCTAAAAGAGATGCACAAGCTTATCGCTTAAATCTCTATTTTTATGCGAAGTCCTGAGTTTACCAGTAATTGGTACGACTTGCACTTAGTCATCTTTGACTTAACAAATATTCAATACTTAACAAATCTTACGAGAATCGAGTAAGTTACATGGGGGGATATTCTTTAGGGTTTTGGTTTGGCGGTCTATCGCATGTGTGATTGCAACGGCTCAATCACTCAACGGGAAAGAAAGCTAAGTCGTGCGAACGTTGCTGAAAAGAGGGGATGAGAAAGTGGGTTGTTAGTCTTCCCTAATATTAGGCGCAAGGTTCTTAACAACTGGTCCCACTTACTCCACACTCCCACTCTTCCACTTCTTCCACTTCTTACGAGATCAGTTGGAGTTACATTGCTATAAATAGGTCACTCGACCAGTTTGGAAAACAGGACAAACAAGAACAAGTTCAACAATTCAAGTTTAATTCAGTGCAAGTATAATCAATCTATCTCATCGATAATTGATTAACTCTTCTCATTCAGCATTCAATATCTAGTGAGAACTGAATATCCATTCTTCTAGCAATTTTAATCACAACATCACATAAATCATAGCAATTCTCTGATCTCATCTTTCTCGGCTTCCCTCCCTTAAACCAACCCTATTTCCTCTTCTTGTAACTGAAGCAATACTCGAACGGCCATTTCTTGGTTTAGGCGAGTCTTGTCCGATCCTGACCTCTCGAATACCATTACCATTTCATATTACATCATTACACTTCACACTTTACCCCTTAGATTCTCTTTATTGTTTTACACCTAAAACACTTACTTGTGGGTGTTGTGATTTATTCCATAGATCACAACTCCAAACTTAGGGTTTCAACCAAAGTTCAGGTTTTTTACTTTCATAACTTGCTATGTATTCAAGTTTTCTCATATGTTGTTTGTTGTTTGTTTTTGGTTCGTTTGTATGAAGATGTCAAGTCAAGAGTCTGATGAGACTTCATCACCAACCACCCATCTTAGTCCTGATGCTTCTCAAAGTACTAGTACTCCTCCTAGTGGTAGCCGTGATCCTCGATTCCTAAGATCCAGATACTTGGTTGACCTTGATGAACATGGAAGATCAACGGGCGAAACTGCAAGTAGGTTTGCTACCAAAGCTGGAAAACTCATAAGAACGCATTGTCCCATCGACTACGAAGACTGGAGGCTTGTACCCCAAAAGTGCAAGGACAAAATGTGGGATGCTTTAATGGTAAAGATCTCTCTTGAATCTATAATACAACCACTGTGTTTTTTTGTCCATTTATGCGTTACAATGGTGCCAACCGCAGTCTTTTGTTGCTGACATAAATACTTACTTGTTCTTTTTAGGACACTTTTTGTTTCCCCATCGACGATGCTCTGGCTAGAGTGGCCGTTTCTGGAATGTTTCCACAAAAGTTTAGGTCCCACAAATGGGATCTACAGGGTTCCATTCTTGCCAAATGCAATACCAAGGAGCAAATGATTGTCGCATGTCCATATGGCATGAACACCGATGTGTGGAAGCGGTTTATCGACAATGAGCACAAGGAAGGAGTTGCGGAGAAGCATGCAAAGTTGGGAGCTAATCAGAAGAAGAGAGAGTACGAACATTGCTTAGGAAGAATCTCATATGCCAACAAGTCATACATGGTGGTAAGTACTTTGATGATTATCTAAGAACATTTAAATTCTCCTTGTATTTTACCTTTACAACCCCTGTTACTATCCATATCGATTATACAGGCAAAGGAAGAGCAAAGACTTGTTACCAAGTGCCGTGGAGAACAATGGTTGCTTGGGCATAAGGACAAGAACGGAAAAATAGTAAAAGGTCTTGATGAGAAATATGTGAGTATACAAGACTCATACACAAAAAAATTCCATGTTAGAAGCTAGTGAGGGAGAGTCAGAGGAGCTGTATTTTGATGAAGATCCACTTTCAGAAGTGTTTGGAGTTGACAAGCCAAGGAGTTATTGCCGTTCCTTTTCCTCAACTATGTCCACGAAGCAGGCAATACATATGAAAGTAGGGGCGGCCCTTAAATCTTCTGGCAAATGTAAACTCACTGATGCTGATGCCAGAATGAACCAGATGCAGCATGGTCTTACGCTTCTTTCAAAGGTGAGCTTGAAACATGATCTCCTATAATTAGTTCATTTATGTCTTGTGTATATTGTGCATTGTATATATCAGATTCTAATTAGATCAACTTTTGAATGTATTGGTCATGCTGACAGCATGTTATGAGTTTTATGGCTGCCACTGGAAGGGTTCAGGATACTGCTTCTCCCTCCAGTCAAACTGCTTCTGCCCCTTGTGATCTTTCTGATTCTCCAATCAGACAATCATGTTCAGTTGATATACCTGATACTGTTGCTGAAGCTGCTATACCTCTTATAGGAGATCATCACGTGCATCTTATCAACAGGAAAGGGGATACAGTTGCAACTGGTCATGTAATTGGTGGAGCGAAGGGGCATTCTTGCCATGGGGCTACCGTGAACCACAAAGAGGAGAGAGTTTTCTGGGTTGAGGAAGTTATTGATGCGCTCTATCCTGTTCCCGATGCTCCACAAGGGGATGACTACAAAGTTTTGGGAGATCTGGCAGGTGGACAGTGCTTTATTATATGGCCCATAACCAGGATGATCCTTGTTTGAGCACTTCCCACTTCTTGCAATGGTTTTTTGTGCAGCTTAATTTTAACACTTCTAGATACTGCTGCTTTTTTTTGTTGAGTGTTTTGGGTCTCAAGTACAAACATATTTTGAGTTACACTTGTGTAAGTGTAATTGTTTGGACATCCTTATTATTATTATGTTGTGTATGTATGTGTTGTGTTACCACAACAAATGAAAATCAAATTGAATTAAGTAACCAAGTAACCTCTGCATAAGCAGCCTAAGAACCTAGGTTCTGATAAGATATCGATCGAATACCCAATACAGATTACAGACTCCAGAGTATAAAAGGAAGAAGACGTTATCCACACCTAACAGACTTGTCCTAACTCGACACGCGTCACTCAAACAGAGGAGGACCACAGACCCACCAACGAACAACCACAAGTAACCTCACAATGACTAAGGGGCACCAAAATAGATAAGGGGCAACCAACAGCCTAAAGCTAGGTACATGACATTGCTCCCCTCTCGAAAACATCCTTGTCCTCAAGGATGAAAGTCAGGGAAATGTGCGTTAATGTTGGCTTGATCTTCCCAAGTTGCGCTCTCAGCTGAAGCATTGGACCATAAAATGAGCCATTGACACACCTCTCTGTGGTCTCTGACTATTGTTCTAGCTGCTAATACCTTAAGTGGCTCTACAATAACCTGTCCTTCATGATCCACCAGTGGCAAGTGAGGAATATGAGAATAAATGGAGCCAATCTTCTTCTTCAATTGGGAGACGTGAAACACTGGATGTATCCTTGCTGTTGGTGGCAAGTCCAGCTTGTAAGCCACCAGTCCCACCTTCTGTGTCACCTGAAATGGTCCATAGTATTTTGCAGATAGCTTGAAGTTTTTGCGCAAAGCCACAGATGTTTGTCTGTATGGCTGTAATTTCAAGAACACCCAATCTCCCACCTCAAAGCTTCTGTCAGTTCTGTGTTTGTCAGCAAACACTTTCATCCTTTCCTGAGCTTTGTGGAGTGTATCCTTCAACAACTGAAGCATATTGTCTCTTTGTTGCATATACTCCTCAACATCAGCAACTGAAGTGACAACAATAGTGGGGAATGCTAAGTGTGGTGGGTGGTAGCCATAAAGAGCTTGAAATGGACTCATCTTCAAGCTAGTATGAAAAGAAGAATTATACCACCACTCAGCCAAAGGTAGCCACTGGAACCATTTCTTAGGTTGGAACCCACTCATACATCTCAAGTAATTCTCAAGACAAGCATTAACTCTTTCAGTCTGGCCATCAGTTTGAGGATGGTAGGCTGTGCTTAACTTCAACTCAGTACCCAAAGCTTTGAATAAGTCTTGCCAAAAATTACTTGTAAAAACCTTATCCCTATCAGAAATAATGGAGGAAGGAAGTCCATGGAGTTTGAATACCTGATTGATGAACTCCTTAGCTACAGTTGTAGCAGTATAAGGATGGCTAAGGCCAATAAAGTGGCTATATTTGGTGAGTCTGTCCACCACTACCAATACAACTGATCTCCTGTCACTGATTGGCAGTCCTTCTATAAAATCCATAGAGATGTGTTGCCAAGCATGATCTGGAATTGGGAGTTGTTGTAATAACCCTGGTGGATGGTTATGCTCTCCCTTGTTCATCTGACAAACATCACAAGCAGCTACAAATGCCACTACCTCCTGTTTCATCTTAGGCCAGAAAAAATGACTCTTTGCTCTCATGTAAGTAGCTTGGACACCTGAGTGGCCACCCACTGCTGAAGAATGTAGGGAAGTGAGTAGTTGGTGCCTTAAGTTAGTACTGGAACCCACATATAATCTATTTTTGTATCTCAAAATACCACCACAGAGAGAAAAATGTTGAACAGCAGAGGCATTGATAAGTAATGAGGAGATGAGCTGAGTTGCTTTGGCATCCTGAGAATAGCTGTCAATAAGCTCTTGAGTCCAAGCTGGTGAAGAAGATGTAATCAGAAAGCAGGCAGAAGCAGAATGAGGAAGTCTTGATAATGCATCAGCTGCTTTGTTGTCAACACCCCTCTTATACTTGATTTCATAATCAAATTCCAACAGCTTCATAAGCCATTTTTGCTGAAACCCAGTAGCTAACTTCTACTCTAGGAAATATTTAATGCTCTGATGGTCAGTTTGTATGATGAAATGATGGCCCAAAAGATAATGTCTCCACTTGGTAACAGCCTGAACAATAACAACTAGTTCTTTTTCATAAGTGGACATTGCTCTAGCTCGGAGGCCCAAAGCAGAACTGAAATAAGCTATTGGTCTGTTTTCTTGCATTAAAACAGCTCCAATTCCCAGATCTGAAGCATCAGATTCCACAGTAAAAGGCTTGGAGAAGTCAGGTAGTGCTAAAACTGGTGCTGAAGTCATGGCCTGTTTCAGAAGGTTGAAAGATGTAGTAGCTGCAGGAGACCACTGAAATGCATTCTTCCTCAATAAATCAGAGAGAGGTTTGCTGATTTGACCATAATTTTTGACAAACTTCCTGTAGTATCCAGTGAGACCAAGAAAACCCCTCAAATCCTTAATTGTAGTGGGTAATGGCCAATTAACCATACAGGCAATCTTGTCTGGATCAGCCTTCACTCCATCAGCAGTGATAATATGTCCTAAGTACTCCAATTCAGATGTACCAAAACAACATTTGGACATCTTGGCTGAAAGTTTATGTTGCCTGAGAAGATTCAAAGTAGTTTGCAAGTGGTGTGTATGAGACTCTAAATCAGGGCTGTAGACCAAGATATCATCAAAGAATACAAGAATAAATTTTCTTAAGTAAGGATGAAAAACCTCATTCATTAGAGCTTGAAATGTAGCAGGTGCATTGGTTAAATCAAATGGCATAACCTTGAATTCATAGTGCCCTTCATGAGTCCTAAAAGCAGTTTTAGGAATATCAGGTGTATGCACTCTAATCTGGTGATAACCAGACCTAAGATCCAACTTAGAAAAAACAGTAGCACCATGAAGTTCATCAAGCAGTTCATCTATAACTGGAATAGGGTACTTATCTTTAATGGTTATACCATTTAAGTTCATGTAGTCCACACAGAATCTCCATGAATCATCTTTTTTCTTGACAAGTAAAACTGGAGAAGCAAATGGTGAATGGCTAGGTTGTATAACACCACTCTGAAGCATTTCTTGAACCATTTTCTCAATGACTGACTTCTGAATATAAGGACACTTGTATGGTCTCATGTTGGGTATATCAGCATTGGGTTTTAGGTGGATTTGATGGTCTAAAGATCTAGAGGGAGGTAATGAGGATGGTGCAGAGAAAACATCAGAAAATTGATGAAGTAAGGGTTGTAATGCAGGAGGAATAGAAGTGGATAGGGGTGTAGCAGAAATAGAGAACAAATGGCCAACCACACCATGAGTATGCTTCTTAAAGAAATTCTTAACTGCACCTCCACTCATCATTCTCAAAGAATTGGAACTCTTAGCACCTGTCAAAGTTATCTTTCTCCCATTATGCAAAAATGTAATACATAATTTAGATAAGTTGAATAAAACATCACCCAATTGGCTTAGCCAATCAGCACCCAATACCATATCACATCCTCCCAATAGTAATAATCTGATATCCCCACAAAATTTGTGTCCCTGCATAGACCAATTGAGTTGAGCACAAATGCCAGCACTGATAGTCTTTTCACCATTAGCCACTGTGACCAACATTTGAGGAGTCTGTTGAACAACACAGCTGAGAGACTTGGCTAAATCACAATCCAGAAAACTATTGGTACTACCAGTGTCAATTAAGATAGAAATAGTCTTCCCATTAATTTTACCAGGGATTCTGATTGTGTCACCTGTTACACAACCAGTTAGAGCATGAAGAGAAATCTCCATGTCAGACTCCACCAGATTGTCAGGATCATCAGGGGTAAATTCTTCATCCTCAACAACACTCTCCACTGCTGCTTCTTCTCCCACCAATAGGAATAACTGCTGTTTCTTGCACAAATGACCTGGTTTATACACTTCATCACAGTTATAACAAAGGCCTTTCTCTCTTCTGACCTTAAGTTGTTCATGAGTCAATTTCCTAATAGGAAGTGAAGTTGGGCTGGTTTTTGTAGGGGAGAATTGAGAAAATTTGGGAGTGGTGGGTGGGATTTGTAATGGTTTTGGAGGAAAAGAGTTATTAGAAGGTGGTCTGTAAGTAGTGAAGTTTGAGGAAAATGACTTTGGTATAGGTTTAGATAGTTTGTGCAGAATCAATAGGTTTTGCTCTTGCATTTTTGCCAGAGAAAATGCTTGCATCAGTGTAGTAGGGCTAAACATTTGAACAGACTTTTGTATCTCCTCCTTCAACCCCCCAATAAAACTATCAATGAAGTACTGCTCAGGAAGGTCTTTATGCTGGCTCAACAATAAAGCTTTGAGTGACTCAAACTGTTCAAAAAACTCATCCACAGTGGTGGTCTGAACCAGTTTGTTGAATAATCCAACAATGTTATCATTAGCAGGGTTATCAAACCTAGCACACACACCCACAGACAAAGTAGTCCAAGTAATATTTGACATATGCAAAGAAAAATTTGACCACCAATTAGCTGCCCTGCCTTCTAGATGCATAGAAGCTAACATGACCTTCTGAGATTCTAAAGTATTATTAAGAATAAAAAACTGGTCACACTTAAGTACCCATAGCTTAGGATTATCACCTGAAAATCGTGGGAAATCCAATTTCGGCATACGGTTGTTAAAGTTGTTGTCTCTGAACTTAGATCCACCACTCTCTTTAGGTTCATCATTTCTTTTATCAAGCTCTTCATCATCACCGTCTATACAACCCTCACTGGACTTCTTTGAATTGGATCCAGACTCACCATCCCCTTCCAGATCTACTTTCTTCTTAAGGTATTCTTCAAATAAGCCTTTTATCTGATCTAAAGTAACCATTCCTTTGATCTCTTCTTTCGTAGCTAACAGCTTCATCTGTTGAGAAATCGTGTTCACCTCCAACTGTAGCTTGTTGTAGTTATCTGTTAAATCTTTGGTGGTAAGAACATTGGATCCTCCCATCTTCACACCAGAATCGACCGCTCTGATAGCCAATTGTTGTGTTACCACAACAAATGAAAATCAAATTGAATTAAGTAACCA
>JAJJMA010182016.1:41043-65438 GCA_023529015.1 Papaver nudicaule
GACTACCCGTTCCCCATGGAGGAGGTACTAGAGCTGCTAGACACTTGGATCCAGGACGGGGTAATCACACTACCTTCGCCTCAACGCCCTCCTACGGCCGAAGAAGTCGCAAGCCCAAGGTGTTGTCGCTATCATCAAGTTACTACTCACTCCACCAGGGACTGCTTCACGCTTAAGCGGATTTTCCAAGCCAAGGTGGAGTCCGGAGAATTGCACCTAGGAAACGAAGGAGTATATCAAAATCCTCTACCTGTTCGAGCATTCATGTTCCCGGAGCAACCGGTGAATGAGAGAGTGGAGGAGATAATGTACCAGCTATGCGAAACTCTCTGTCTATCGAAACCACAGCGGAAAGACATGTTCACGGCGCTCAACATGGTGGTAGCAGGGAAACGCCTACCTTTCAAGGAGGTCAATGACCAGACGACGCCCAAACAGAAGCCACAAGCAGGAGTACAAGGCTGGGGACTCCTCACAACCACCCGTGTGTCTGATGCTGAATTCTCAAAGACGCTCATCGACCCAGGATCCCCGGTGAACATCATTTTAGTCAAGACTCTCAGAGCCGCCAATATCCCGCGAAGCAAAGACGTCCATGCCCCGGCCACCATCAGAGGTCCTAACGGGACCGAAGTACGGACTTACGGATGGATCGACCTCCCCGTCAAAATCGCCACGGTTCCAACCATAGCGGAGTTCCACATTGTTAAGGGAGTAGTAGAAAGCGACATGGTGCTGGGACGCCCATGGATCTACAACAACCAAGAGTCACTCCCCCTGGAGTTCATGAAGCGATTCGCACAGAAAAGCAGCGAGACAGTAACCATGCCCGCGGAGTTCACAAAGACCGACTAAAGCCCCCTCAACCAAGAAGGTACTTCGTCCACCCCTCTCGTATCTGATAACCCACATTCACCGAGTCACTGGGGACTCACCACGAGGGGAGTTACTCGAGAGAAAAACCCTGGAAAACCCACAGTAGACATCGGCACAGCTATTAGGATCTTCATCAAAGCTCTTCAGGAGTCTGGAGTTGTACATGACAAGCTACGCAACGACAAGATTCGTGGAGAAGGCAAGCTCGTCCCCTGCAACATACCACCCGAAGTCCTAGAGACCATTCCAGACTTTGGAGAATACGTGGAACTGTTCGACCTCAAGCAAGAGAAAGGGGAGGATGCAGTCGCATATATGGAAAGGTTCGGCAAGAGAGTGAAGGAGCTCTTTCCTGATCGTAATTCAATCCATACCATACCGGCTATGGGATCGAATTCAGTCTAGCAAGGTTTTCACCGGAACCCTAAGGGAGGACGACACTGAGCCTCCTGTTTATTGTATTTTCATTCCTCCAAAGCAGCGCATCATAGCGTGCAGTAGATAGGATTTCCATTTTAGCAAATAGGATTTCCATTTTACCAGAATCAATTAAGAAAGTATTTTATTTCAATATCCCTTAGAAAACATAGCCCAATCCAATCAAAAAAAAAAAAAAACCTATATCCCACTCACCGTTCGAAAACTAAAAAGAAAGAAGGAACCTTGCACTAAAAAAAAAAAAAAAACACCTAGTCGAGAATATCACTCAAGACCCTAGTAAGTCCGCCTTTGCAAGATAGCCTTAGCCGTTCCAGCTCCTCTTCCTCCCTCTGCAACTCGGCCTTCAACTCTGCTACCTTCTTCTCTTTCTCTTGGAGGATCTCCAGAGACACCTAAGCCTTAGCCCTTTCGAACCTATCTCGCAGCCAAGCCACATTGAAACCCTTAGAGTCTACTGCAACTATAGAATCCTCCCAATCTTGGACATCAAGCGGGTCTGCGGAGTCAATGGATTGAGCAGCCATCTCGGACACCCTCGACAACAGAACGCCGACTATCGACTCGGAGAGCAACCTCTGCTCCCTCTCATGGGCAATATGGCCGAACTTCCTCCAAATACGAGTGTATAACGTCTGGTACTTACTCGCTACTGGGAAATTGCCCACCAAGACATACCCAGGTCGAACTCGACTAACAGACGAAGGAAAAGCCACCCCAGCACCAGGATAAGAAGGCTCCACATCCGTACCACCGTCGGTCGCCTCCACAGGACCCGAAACGACTTTATCGGTAACCTTGGGAAGACGGGTACCCACGTCGTCTTCTGATGTCCGTCCCCGAAGAATGGCCGATCCTGGACTATTCAGAATAACTTCATCGAGAGCTTCGGAGGTATTCGTGGCGTCTTTCAAGTCATCCCCACTCTCTAACGTTTCCACGTTCTCCGAGACAGCATCAACACGACCCTCGTCCCCCTGTTCCTGTAGAGACGGGATTATAGTTAGGCGATACTGGTTATGCGAAAATGGACCTGAAAGAGAAAAGACCAACAAACTCCAACAAGCTTCACCTGGGTGAGTGCACGATCATCAGCCTCGATAAAGAGAAGAGAAGAAGTCTCAAAGCTTGCACCAATCGGATCGTCTACCTCCTTCCTCGCCTCAAGACTCGCAGCAATCGGCTCGTCTACGTCCTTCCTCGCCTCAAGACTCGCACCAATCGGCTCGTCTACCTCCTTCCTCGTCTCAAGACTCGCACCAATCGGCTCGTCCACCCCCTTCGTCGCCTCCACATCGACAACTGGGGACTCCGTGGGGCCATCACACTCCTCCGGTACTGAACCTTACAGAAATGACGAAAGAAGATCAACCAAGGAAGGGTATATATATGTAAGGGGGGGTTTCTCTGAAGTGAGAGCTACTTACTCGAGATGGGAAGGAACACAAACTCGCCACAAGGGGAGGAGCAATGAAACAACCCTCAGGTAATTCCATCCTGTTGCATTTGATCTTCTTCTTAGGTTGGATCAACGGAGGAGGCGTCATCTGCCACCAGGAAAAGGAATCTTGTTAACCTAGGCAGGACAAGCAAAGCATATACAGGAACATTCGGAAAGGAGACTACCTGAGGTGTTAGAGCGAAAGTATGCCTATCACTTGTATTCACCTTTCTCACAAAGTTGCCCAGAACCGTCAAGGTGTAATCCCAGAACAGGTTGTATTCGGGAGTGACCTTCGCTGACCTACCAGCCACCAAGAAGACAACTTTCCTCCCCGGATCCTGGGTAGGATCTAAGTACGCACGCAAGTCGTCCCCGGGTGGAGAGAGGAAACGTTCAAAGGGCACGTCCTGATCAAATCCCATAAATTGCGTCGCTCTGTCAATGTTATACGTCTGCCTCACCAGTCCTCCCTGATAGAAGCCGAAGATGAAGCCGGAAACGCTGCTACACATGAACACCTGCTGCCCGTAGTGATCAAAGTTATTAAGACCCTGAGACCCGGAGCGTAAAACGACTTCGTCAGCCGCGATTTCAAATTGAAACACTCTATCATCATAGACCTTACACCACGGACGGAAGCAGACACACTCATCTCTGTCCAGAAAATCTATCAACCTTGCTGAGTCCTTGGGATGCTTGTCTCTCCACCACATTATCCTGGCGTACTCCGATGAATCCAAAGGAAGTCCCCCTCACGGAGCATAATGCACGTAGTGTTCCCATAAGAAAGCTTGGAGAAAGGGGAGATTGACGAACGATGAAACGCGACCCGTGGAAGAACCAGACATATTCCGATCCAAAGCACTTAGATGCGCATACTGGGACCCAAGGAACAGACTTCCAATTGGTAAAGTCATTCCTCGCGCCAGCCAAACCGCGTAGGAAACAACGGAAGGCTTCAGTGTCCCGATAGGATCGTCCTCAAATATATCTCGCGACAACCAGAGCGTGAGGAATGAAGCTATGATCTTGGTATTGCTGAGAGCGTTGGCCCGACCAACAGATGAATACCAGTGACGAATCCACCTCGTGTAATTCTCATCGACAGAAGCATTGGGTAAATAAAGTTGACTTATCTTCGCCTTTATTTCATCAATCAAGGCGTCGCGAAGGACCCCCGGTTGGTCCCGCGGGAGACTCCCGAGTACCGGAAGATGATACAGGGACGATACCGCCTCCAAAGAAATGGTAACCTCTCCAAAGCCTGTAACGGCGGTGTTCGTAGACCCACACCAGCGAGAGGCGAATGCGACAACACCGTCGACATCTGCATGCACTCTCAACTTCCCAGACGCTTTCAATGCATGTGCAATCCCAACGTCTTCTAGGATATCATACACCTTCTCGTCATTCAACATGGATTCTAACCAAGGGATCCACTGATCCAAAGGAGCTCTCGGACCACGAAAATGACAGAGGAAGCTTCATAGTCGCCTCGTTCCAAAGAGAACCTGTTGATCTCGCCAGGCGCGACGACTGGAGACGGAGACTTGGTCCTGCTATTATACCTTGGAGCAAAACGAGCCCCTGGATTTTCCCGAATAGTAAGCGGAGTATTCCTCCTGCCAATATGCTTGTACGCGTCGAAGAACTTGTCCTCAGAATTGGGCGCCGCAGTAACAAGGAACGTGGGAATGGCACCACTGCTTCGCTTCCTCTACAACATGCAAACGAATTCAAGTAAGTCATCGCTACTTGTATTTTCTAGGAAAACATAAATGCCTAGGCGTAAGTGCTTATTAAAACAACACACAACGACAATAAGAGAGAACACTAAAACCCTCGAAAGATAACATCACCATCTGAGTGCTTAGCATGAAACATTTCTGTTCCACACTAACCAGGGGACTTTCTGTAGATGGTGAAAAATGAGAGAGGGACAAGATTGTCAAAACGCTCTCGAAACCATGCCTTATTAAAGGCAATCGCCTATTCAGGCTCATAGCTCAGAGTGCAACCCTCTCCATGATCTCGACAAACTCTCTATGAGCTCTCTCTTATAACTCCGGTGGGGAGGGTAATATCATAGTACAATACTAATAACCTCACCAACATATTAAACCCATTGATCTGCTTCATGTCGACACCCATCTCGATATCAGAACCAGGTTGCTTAATGGTATACGGTGAAGAGTTAACAGAGACATATCCTCATGGATTTCCTCTTAATACTACTCAACATACGAGTCTTGATGCAAACTCAGGAATATCGAAGCTCCAGGCCGGTCCAGAGCTCTCTGAGAGGCATACATCGGCCTAAACAGGCTTAAGCGGATCTAATCCCAAGTTCAGGATGGTCTAGCCTAACATGGATAAACACGTCATGACTTCAAGTGTGTTGTAGCATGAGCACACACACACCACGACTAAGGCACAGGTTGCCCCAGAGTCGACCTTGGCCAGATGCCAAAGCCGTAACACCACATAGCAAGGCACTCTGAACCATGGACCACCATGGATTTACAAGATATTGGTGCAAAGACGCCACAAACCTACTCGGCCTTGGCCAAAATCCAAGGCCACGCCACAAGACGCGCCCACAAACAAACTGGCCTTGGCCAGAAGCTAAGGCCGTGGCGCCATGAACCATGGCGCCACAACAAGTTGTCCTTGGCCAAAGACCAAGGCCGTGGCGCCATAACTCATGGTGCCATGGAACAAGCGCAAAGCGCCTTAGAAACATGGCCCTGGCCAAAGGCCAAGGCCGTGGCGCCATGAGCCATGGCACCACTACCATAGAACTAGCACAAAGCGCTTTAAACTTAGCCTTGGCCAAGGGCCAAGGCCGTAGCCCCTTGGGCTATAGCGCTATGCACTCCTATGCACTTGCGCCCCATATGCACTACGATCGTATTTGGTCACGCCAATTAGTCATACGACTCTACTTTACTCAACTCAACTACGCAATGTAAGCATATCACTCGAGACATCGAAAAACATCACACGGGGGGATAACTTTAGGGGTATTGGTCTGGCGGTCTACGACAGTTGAAAGAAATTGATGGAGATAGTGGACAGTTACGAGAAGATGGCGCGAGTGGGCATGGTCTACACGACTCAGGCAGTTGTGGAAACCAACTCATGTCCTCCACTCCCCCACTCTTCCACGACTTCCACCTTCTCTGTCGAGAGATCAGGGTGAGTTCAAAACTATAAATAGAGGCTTCCTCTATCTTCCAAGGCAGAACGGCTAGAACACAGAAACAGAAACGACATCAGAGCCTCACAGAAAACACACCTGAGAATCCAAACACGTTCTAGCCTTGGAGATTTCTAGTCGACTTCACGACGGAGATCTTGAACTCTTACACCCAAAACACATCCTCAACCTGATCTCAAGTTTCTTCGCTGTTTCCCTCCCTAGACCAACCTCTATCCTCTCTGTGACCGAAGCAAGACGTGAACGACCATTTTCTTGGTTTAGGCTCGTCTTGTTCGACTTTGATCTCCGAGCACTACGAAAGTACCCAGAGACGGTACATTGTTTTTGCAGGTAAAAACAATTGACCTGCTTTCATATCACATATACACACTCTGGGTTAAAACTTAAGATATCCATTGATTAAGAACTAAGTAAAATGCATGATGGCATTGCAGTTTGGTTCAGTATGCAGGGTTACTTAGGAAATTGCTTAATGTTTTTTTTTTGTAATACAAATAACAAGAACATATATTTTGCTTATATAGATAGCTGAATGATTATGATTTTTGTATGAACGAATCAAATCATCACTTAATGAATACTGGTTTGCGTAAATCTCTGGTGAGATCGAGGTGTTTTCTTGAAAGAATTGGTAAATGGGTGTCTAAACAGTCACTATTTGATAGTTATTGTGTTTACATGGTGATATTTGTGAAAAGACGAGGGTACCGAGTACACCACTAATCTTTTATCTTAGTCCACCTTTAAGTCAAACCTTGAACGGTTCCTGTACTTAAGAACTCCAGATCTCTTTCGTCACTGATTGATTCACACAAGGGAGTCAATACAAGATCCGAAAGGCTATGTCAACAACCAAGTACAATACTTTAATTATATATGCCAAGTCAAATATAATGCGGAAATAAAGTAAAGTACACACAAGAATTTTGTTAGCGAGGAAACTACAAACTCGTAGAAATCTACTCTCAGACTTCGGACTAGCTGTTGAAGACAATATGACCCTAATACGACTATTAATCACAAAGATTTCCCCTCAGTATTCCTACGCCTCCAACCACAGCAAGGTGGTCATGCACATATACTCCCCTACGCAAACAGACTTCCTTTATTGTCTTATGCAAGAGTTGCCTCATAGCCCGTCGCGAGGACTATCGCTACCCGACCTCCAATCAGACGATTACAACCTTATGGACAACAACCAAATAGCGGCAGGTCAAATCACATGATATCCTTGGTAACTGACATATATTTCACCAAAGTTGTTTTACACCAAAAGTGAGGATATATACGTTTACTTGGTAATAAACCCCTCGAGATATCGATCAAGGTTTCAAAACCAAAACTCCCGAAAGAGCAACGTTGTCATCCCAGTTGGAATCAAGCAATCAGCTGGTGCAAGTACAATATGATATGACCGTGAAGAACAGTGTACCTGCAAGAAATAAATCCAATAAAATCAATCTTGATTCCAGTCAATATTTATAGTTTAGGCACACAAACCGAAAGCGGATTGCTGACAAATCCAGGTTAATAAATAAAGAGTATGTTCTAATCACAACGATCTTGAGTGGCCTTATAGCAGAAGAGAAGGACCATAGAATAAACAAGATCGCAAGGTTTGATAGACGTGATAGAATAGAACACGGGTACAATACAAAGAAGACTAGTAAACATAAACTAGTTTCCCATTAGAGGTACTTCTAGGCTTCTCAATCCCTAGAGAAGACTTTCTCGCAATTCTAGACCGAGAATAAAAGCTCAAAGGTAATTAAAAAGAAAAGTGGTAAACACAAGCTATAGTTCCGAAGAAAAGCTTGGTAGAGGGACAAAGCTTTTAGGAAAGATACCACTCCTATTTATATTGACTAAGGCTTAGCCTTGAAATGAGGCTAACTTAATTTCGGAAATTCATTAAAGCACATTTCCATATATGTTCCGAAATACCTCACTTAGACTCATAGCATTTAAAGAGATCTAATACTCTAGTATTTTACATTAAAGAAAAATATATTTCATAAATGAAAAATATATTTCAATAAATGTTTGGCCAAGAGCAATCAAAGAAAATAATACTCATAAGGTATATTAGGATATTTCATTTAATTCGAAATATGGTGCTTACCAAATATGCTCCCTGGGAAAAAGCTCAATTCGAAAACGTGCCCTTTTGTTTCGAAAATCTCCTTAAGGTATTATTACTTCCAAATGTCGTCATCAGCTTTGATAATGTCGACATCACTTCCTAGGCTTTGCGGGATGGGCCAGAACGATCCTAGGTGGAAGTGGGATCTGGTCCAACTTGGCTCAACGTTCCGCATAAACGTATCATGGCAGGCGAGGACATGCCTTGTGTGTTAAGCTTAAGTAAACACGTAGGTTCAATGGACATTCCGAATCACGCAAAAAGATATACCGATAAAGTACAATGCATGATTCATCGAGTAATAGCAAAATGTTGAATCTCCTGAATTCTCGATTCCAATATAGATGCTCACGTTAATGATGTTAGGGCATTGTCCGGTCAAACCCACTAGCATTGGTATGTCAAGCTAGTTGTCAGTTTTAGGTGTCAAAACTCAATTCTTGACTTAGCCTACTAGAGTTTAGATTTCGGAATTGGGATATAGACAAAGTAGCAGAGACCTTGAAGACCAAGACTGTGAAGACAAAGAAGACATCAATTATTCTTCATCAACAAAAGGTTAGTAGGAGTTATGACTTTATGGATATTCTTCTATTCTACTTCATCTATTCTTTCGAAATATAGTCGACTACTTTAGTAGTGATAATAGCGATTGAGATCGTATTCTTGTGTAACGTGGCCTTGTGTCATGACCAGTGTTTGATCCCACAAATACTGTGAGTACAAGAATGAATGAGACAGATTCGGTGCCATGTGTCCATTGCAATGGTTTGCTTGCAAACTGTTAGTTGGATATGGATGAATCTAAAGGAGTACTCTTGAGCAAAGAGTCCATGGATCACAGCTGAGGACGTTCAGACGTCTAAGTTCTGGCTCAGCCCTGTACTTCCAGCGGAATCCAGATTTGACGAAATCTGACAGGCGCACGGTTCACGAACCGGTTTGCGTACCAGACACTCGGAAATTCTCTGAGTTCGAGATGGCTATTTTGTTCACGTACCAGTACGTGAACCTGACGATGGTCATCTTGCTGGTGTCGGATTTAGTGAATATTCTCTTTGAATTTCACTCTGAGTCAAATTCCAAACTCCTTTATCTCTTAGATGGACTTGTGTAAAACATAAACTCTTTTGCGTTCCATCTAACGATCCTCAATGAGTCAATAAGATAAGATTATCTCTGGTCTGTTGGATTTCTATCTTGAAGTGTTTTTGAGCTAACAAAACACTTGGCATATAATTCTAAAAAGAATTCCAATTGAGATTAATCTCTATTACTTGGTTATCAAGTTTAGGGTTTCCCTAACTTGTGGAACAAGTAATTGATTGCTTTATTCTAAAGTAACCTATCTTATTGAGTGCTATAAATAGAGGTGTCTACGGACAAATACTGCAAGCATCAAGCATACGTGAAGGTCCTTAGGGAAGGTAGCGTAAACTCTTTTCACTTCGGTGAATGCTTGGTGTGGTATAGTCATCCTCTATAGGTTGCAGCTCCTTTGGGAACTCCCTACGACTATAAAGACTTCTTTTGAGAGTTGGGAAGCACAGGTAGGTGATTGAAACCATCTTTGGTTGAAATCGGATTAACCTGTAACCTTGGTAACCTGATCACGTTCTTGTCTATTACATAGTCCGTCTCTTCTGCTATACGGCTATTCAAGAACTGATACGTTACTCAACAAGGTCGGAAAGGTAGCAACGCACGGCTGCACTCGGTGTTGTAAGACCTAGTTAGCTCCAGTTATACAAGTTTCTTAAGTGATTCTTCATGGATAACTGAGGTAGATACGAATTAGGCATTGCTTACTTGGTTTGCGTGTCAGCCCCAATTTGTGAAGTAGATTTCCGTATGACCTGGATTTAAAAATCCGAAGGAAGTCATCTTGTGTGTGGTAAACTGATAGAGGACAGTTACACCATACGTCAACAGTAAGGTTGCAAAACCAGTATTGCTGACACAAGCCTTTGACAGCGGTCAAAGCAACTCCTAGGCCTGTAAAGGACGTCAGCTGGGGGAATCAAGTGCCCGACGATCTGTGGGGGATCTAGAGACGTAAGGAAGGCGACAACAGCCAATTCGCTTGGAGGGCTTGAGTTGGTCTCTGCTACATCCCAGAAGTCTTATAGGCTAGTGTTTGTAGTCAGTTTGTACTGGGCGGTGTTCAAACTGGATGAGGTCCCGAGGTTTTTCTGCAAGGCAGTTTCCTCGTTAAAAAAATCTCTGGTGTCTTGTGTGCTTTTACTTTCCGCATTATAACTCTAATTTATAATTAAAGCACCAAGTAGTACGTTATCCAATAACCATTTCCGAAGTCCCAACTTTGTTGAGTTGATCCCCAAGATCACAACTCCGGTTATCTAGGTTTGGATATTGATTTTTGAGATCGTCCAAACCTAAACCATAAGACTCACGAGCCAAAACAAAAAGTTGGTAGTATTTCGGTACCCCTCATTTTTCAAATGATATCCAAGAATTCAAATCAAAACATCAATGATAAATCAATTGAATATTTGATCGAGTAGAATATCCATACGAAGATCTAATCACGAAGAGTATTGATCAGAAATCATGTGTCTACTAACTAGAGCGACGAACCATAGTTTTGACTATGACTCAAACCAACTTAATGTACATTGAAGATGAACGAATTCAAACTTCAAACCGAGAAATCAAACTCAGTAATTCGTTGAATCACAAATCAAAATGATAGAGTTTGAACTTCAAAAATACGCATTATGAGATAACCATTTTTAGGTTTCGAAATCTACATACTGTTTGGCAGAAACCAAATTAAGGTTTCAGATCCTAAAGTTCATATATGACCAGAACCGAATTAAGGTTCCCAAATCAAGTTTCCACATAGCGAAACCAAAGTTAGGTTTCAAATTTTAGATTATGTTTAACAAAACCTTGGTTAAGGTTTCGAAACAAGAAACACATATTAGTCTCGTCACAAATGTTTGGTGTCTAACTTGAGAGTCCATGTGGTCAAGAGACGTTTCAGCATCACACCTTTTTGTCCTTAACACACAGGTTATATTTCCCGGTTCACATAAACCTTTAGGAAACCCCAGGGTCTTTTCGACCTTTTAAAACTCACATGGTCAAGACACACTGGTCTTTATTCTCAAGTCACTGTTAGCCATCAAACATTGTTTCGAACTCATGTTCTCTCATTGGTCATATATTATTTAGACCGAATAGCTCATGGATGCGAAAACCAGATTATGGTTTCGAAATCAAAGTTTAGTTTTACCAAAACCTACATTGAGGTTTCGAACTCTGAAAATCCATAAGATGAGATAATCAAGAATATGGTTTCGAAATCTAAAAGTATGATATGGCGTACAAGATGCTCATATATCAAGAATCAAATAAATGATTCTGAACTTCAGTAATCAGAGCCAAACCATGACGTAGTATTCGAACTCTAAACAACAGTATATCGAGTCTACACAGCATAAGTGTGAGTCACGATCTCTCTTACATTTAGCTCATACAAGTACGTGCTAATCAATCCGACAGATTCAGACTAGGTAAGTAGAGACACAATACTGTGATGGATTAAATCTCGTAATACCACCGAGGCAACATCACAACTGTTATATCCAACTCGAAGGTTTTAGGAAAAACCTTATATTACTTAGAGACGGAGAAGAAAAGAAAGCTTTGAGCAATATGGAACGTCATAACTTCAACAACAATATCGCAAGCGATAAAGCGGAGTTATATCTTAAGACACACTAATCACAAGTGATCAAGTCATAACGTAAAGCTTCAACAATGAGTTATGGTTTTGCCTTTTGTAGCACAAGTGTAAAAGATAATGGAATCGCGTTATTTAGATTCACTAACCTCTTAAATGATGAATCCGGATGTCTTCGTTTGATCTTCAGTCTTCTTCAACTCTTCAAATAGTGATTTTAAATCCTACCAAAATCTTCCACAACCTAAAGCTAACTCAATGATGACCTTACCTAATGTGTATTATTTAGCGGTCGAGTTTTGATCACTAAAGTTGACAACTAAGATTGACATACCAACACTTAGTGAGGTTGACCGACCCATGCTCTAACAATTTGCTTCTTTATTGAAACAAGCCTTACTGGGGCAATTCAATTATGGTGTTCAATGTGACTGTGGGTAAATCTTGAACAAGGAGTTGTTTGTGGTGACCGAGGATGTTTCAGTATGCTTATATAGATTAGACTGTAGATGAATTCTCCCCAATAACACTGCTTGGAGTAAATACATTTCAGAAATGTTGTGACATCTTTTGCTTTTGTCGTATCTCTTGCGGCTACGGAGTAGAGATAAGATTTTTGGATGTGAAGGCGTTCACCACCTGATTTTGTAGATATACGGGTACATTGGTGTGCATTTTACACTACTTTTGGATGTGAAGGCTTTTAGCATCAAGACTTTTTTTTTGTGTATTTGGTCTTTGGATATAACTGATGTCCTTTTTTTGTGTCTCCTTTTTTTTTTCCTTTAAACTGTGTTGAAACTGTATTGTTTTTAGGTATTATATAACTTGTTGGAACATTAAATTGTTTAATTTTAAAAATACCCATTTAGAGACCGGAACCGATCCAGAACCAGTCAAATAATCGATTCCGGTTTCGGATCCCTATATTAGGAACCGGAACCGCTAATCGGTTCCGGTTCCAGTGAATGGTTACCCGAGACCGACCCGTTGACATCCCTAGCTTACATTGAGTGCAATTCTAATATCAAAGTTGTTTTTCACATAATATTACCTGTAGTAAGACTTGATAGGTGCTTAATATCTCCAGAAATTGAAGCCCTGCAATCATTCAAACTCTTCTCTCAAGAGAGACAAGTGACCATTCACCACTAATTCTTACTACAAGTAATATTATATCAGTAAACCCACCTGAAAAAGGAGGGGTACCGAAATACGACCAACTTTTCGTTTGGGCTCGTGAGTCTAATGGTTAAGTTTGGACGATCTCAAAAATCAATATCCAAACCTAGATAACCGGAGTTGTGATCTAGAGATCAACTCAACAAAGATGAATCTCCGGAGTTAAACTCTACGGTTATGGATAACGTACTTCTTGTGTTTGCTTTTAATTATATGTCAGAGTTTATATAATTGCGGAAAGGAAAAGCACACAAGACACCAGAACGTTTTTTTAACGAGGAAACTGCCTTGCAGAAAAACCTCGGGACCTCGTCCAGATTGAACACCGCCCAGTACAAACTGACTACAAACGCTAGCCTACTATAATACTTCGGTCTGGGATGTAGCAGAGACCAAATCAATCCCTCCAAGCGAATTGGCTACTGTCGCACTCCTTACGTCTCTAGATCCCCCACAGATCGTCACGCACTTGATTCCCCATGCTGACGTCCTTTACAGGCCTAGGAGTTTCTTTGACCGATGTCAAAGGCTTGTGTCAGCAATACTGGCTTTGCAACCTAATTGTTGACGTATGATGTAATTGTCCTCTATCAGTTTATCATACACAAGTTGACTTCCTTCGGATTGTTAAATCCAGGTCATACGGGAATCTACTCCACAAATCAGGGCTGACGCAAACCGAGTAAGCTATGCCAATTTGTCTCTACCTCAGTTGTACACGAAGAATCACTTAAGAAACTTGTACAACCGGAGCTAACTAGGTCTTACAACACCGAGTGCAGCCGTGCGTTGCTTCCTTTCAACCCTGTGTGTAACGTATCAGTTCTTGAATAGCCGTATAGCAGAAGAGACAGACTATGGAATAAACAAGAACGTGATCAGGTTACCAAGGTTACAGGTTAATCCGATTTCAACCAAATATGGTCTCAATCTCCTACCTGTGCTTCCCAACTCTCAAGAGAAGTCTTTTATAGTCGTAGGGAGTTCCCAGAGGAGCTGCAACCTATAGAGGATGACTATACCACAACAAGCGTTCACCGAAGTGAAAAGAGTTTACGATCACTTCCCTAAGGACCTTCACGTATGCTTGATGCTTGCGGTATTTGTCCATAGACACCTCTGTTTATAGCACTCAATAAGATAGGTTGCTTTGGAATAAAGCAATCAATTACTTGTCCCACAAGTTAAGGAAACCCTAAACTTGTCAACCAAGTAATAGAGATTAATCTCAATTTGAATTCTTTTTATCATTATCTGCCAAGTGTTTTGTTAGCTCAAAAACACATCAAGATAGAATCCAACAGACCTGAGATAATCTTTATCTTATTGACTCATTGAGGATCGTTAGATGGACCACAAAAGATATTCATGTGATATACAAGTCCACCTAAGAGATAAAGGAGTTTAGAGTTTGACCCAAGTGAAATTCTGAGAGAATATCCACTAAATCCGACACCAGCAAAGTAACCGACATTGGGTTCGCGTCCTACGTTCGCGAAATAATCAGTCACTTTGGAACTCAGAAGAAATCCGAGTTTCTGGTTTGCGAACAGGTTCGTGAACCGTTCGCCTGTCAGATTCGTCAAATCTGGATTCCGCTGGAAGTTTTGGGCTTACCAGGACTTAGACGTGTATACTTCCTCAGCTGTAATCCATGGACTCTTTGCTCAAGAGGTATCCTTTAGATTCATCCATATCCAACTAACGATTTGCAAGCAAACCATTGTAATGGACACATGGCACCGAATCTATCTCATTCATTTTTGTACTCACATCATTTGTGGGAACAAACACTGGTCATGACACAAGGCCACGTTAGACAAGAATACGATCTCAATCGCTATTATCACTACTAAAGTAGTCGACTATATTTCGAAAGAATAGAGAAAGTAGAATAAAAGAATTTCCATAAAATCATAACTCCTACTAACCTTTTGTCGATGAAGAATAATTGATGTCTTCTTTGTCTTCACAGTATTACTATTCAAGGTCTCTACTACTTTGTCTATATCCCAATTCCGAAATCTAAACTCTAGTAGGCTAAATCAAGAATTGAGTTTTGACATCTAAAACTGACAACTAGCTTGACATACCAACGCTAGTGGGTTTGACCGGATAATGTCCTAACAATCTCCCCCTTTGTCAATTTTAGTGACAAAACCAATTTACATATGGATTCAATTAATATACAAATAAGTACTAACCAAATGTATCTCTTGATTTATTGAATTCTTCAACTTCTCCCTTGAGTCTTGATGTGTTCATTAAACTCTTGTTGATGAATCCGTAGTCAGCAGCTACAACATATCCATCTCAAACAACCATAAAGGTATGCTTACGCTTACGTGGGTTAGTATGCTCATCCCACATGTTGTTTGTGCGTAAGAGTAAGAATCTGAGCAAACTTTAAAGTTGGTGTATCAAAACTTTTAAAGTGATTCTACTCATTCTTGATACGAAGCTTCTTCTCAGCTTTAATTACTCCCCCTTGCTTGATACTTTGTGAAAAGCACAACAAGTAAGCACATGATGTTCTCCCCCTATGGTTATGCACCACAGGAACAAGAACCATATGTATTCTCCCCCTATTTGTCACAAAAATATGACAAAGTAGTTCGAGACTAGGGTTTCATAAACATATGAGAAATATCATCATAGGTTTAAGCTAAGTACTCGCATATCAAGTTCAAAGATGGTATACTTAGGAAATCTGAACAAAAGATTCCTGAGCTCTCACCTTATGGAGAAATATAGATACACTTTCTCCCAATATTCCACATCCACGCTCCCCAAAAAGATTTGTTATTAAGCGCAAGTTCAAGAAGAACTCTCCCCCGTGTGGTGTCATTCATTAAAGAACAACTGACAAAGACTAACATGGACAAGAACAATTAAATGTTATCCAGTTTTGCTTTGTTCATAATCTCTTTTCCTTAGCCAATTGTTCTAAGAAATAAGAGTATGCTCACAAAAAGTTTTCTCTTCTTAAAACAAGAAGGTAATAAAACTTTTGTGATATCTATGACTTTGATATAATCATCACTATAATAGCAATAAATAAAGTCATGTTTGCAATACCCACATCATGATCAGAAAGATCACGTGTTGCCCTCTAAGATACAAAACTTGTGTTAACAAAGATTGATTTATTCTTAGAGTAAAGGCTTAACTTTTTCACATGGAGTTTCACCAATAAGTGTGAATAAAGTTTTCCTTGGAACAAAGATCACGTTGGACTGCATAAGATATTCTCTTTTTTAAGATCGAATCCACGTATTTATGATTTCCAGGAGTCATCTGTTAAACCCACATGTCCGACTGAATTCCGACCAGATGCATCGAATCTGAGGTTCACGTAAGGTACGCGTACAGATTGATGCTGTGGAACTCAGGAGTTTTTCTGTTTGTGAACGGTTCGGGAACCGTCCTTATATAGATTTGGGGTTTAACTGGGACCCTATAACCGTAGTACACCAATAAGGTATACTAACATAACAAGAATGTCATGTCGGTAGGATTCACTTGTATATTTAAGAACTCTTAAAACCAAGTTGAGTTAGAGAAACATGAAAGATACATATTCATATTCAAGGATTTGACAACCTTTAAACAAATGAATATTAACTTGATCAATGTTAACATACCTTTATGTAATCGCCAACCGGGTTTGTGCCCTATTCTTATGCTTTACCTCACCGTATCAATTGAAAGGGCACTACATGGTGAGGTCGCACAAACACAATCAAGTTGTGTTAGAGTGAACAATTTCTTGTTCACCTTTGGTAGTCAAAACAGGAACTCCTACATCACTGGGTTTTTCACCAGAAGTAGTCCTTGGCTTAGAGTTCTTTGCCTTACCCTTTTTCTTGTTTTTCCTCCGTAACCCAAGCATTTCATGTTGTGATTTAACCATACCAAATATTTGTTGGTAAAAGGACACACTATTTTTCATGAATTCTCTTAGGGTAGCCTCACTAGGGTAATCATTCCCTTTGGCATTTATTGCTCTATCAATATTATGAGCAATACGATCTTTCTTCCCATCTTTCTCATCAAGGTTACTTGAGAGAGAATTGGATTGACTATCCTTTTGCAGGTTAGTTGATCTTCAATTGGGAACTTAGATCTAGTCTTTGCTTGTACAAAGTTGTTTTCCTTTCTGTAATTATGATGATTACGAGAGGACTTTGTAGAGCGTTTATAGGCAAAACTTGGCTTGTCATAATTCTGTTTCTTATGCCTAAAGGTTGGACGTTCACAACCTGGATCATTAGAAGATGCTCCGTTGTTGTTAGGTTTGATGTGAATCTCCAAAACAACAGGAATAATCGAGCCATTGGCTTTCTCATTCCTTTTACGGAATCTGCAGCTTCTAGCCAAGTGACCTTTACCACCACAATAAAGGCAATTTTTGGTAACAAAAGGAGTGGGATGCTTGTTGTTACCTGGACGAGCGTGTGGAGCTTGATAAATCTTGTTCTTCTTCTCCTTGACTGGCTGTAGAGGTATATCACCTTGGGGATCAGTGGTAGCCTTAGGTTGAGAGGAATCCTTAGCCTTGACAAATTTTATCTCTTTGTTATTACTTGGAGCGTCTATTCCTTTATAGCCCAAACCTCGTGTGTCACGATCATTTTTACTCGCTCCTAACATTGAGGTTAATTTGTCAGAGCTATTGTTCAACTTTTTTAATGTCTTGATTTCAACAAGAGCATTAGCCAAATCAGTTTCCAGACGTTTTTCCCTAGTGAGAAAAGTGTTTTCTTTTTCTTCGAAACACTTTTGTTGAGTGATTATCTTAGCGTCAGATGCAATAAGCTTTTCATCCAACTCACAGAGACTATGATGAAGATTTGCCCTTTCCAGTTCTTTCGAACATAACTCTTTGTCAAGAGATTTTACTTTACTATTGACAATATCAAAGCCTATATAAAGACCTTGATAACACCTTTTTAAATTCTTGTTATCTCGAGAGAGCTGAGATAGAATTTCAAGGAGCATAGAGTTGGGTGTGCTCTTCATAAAAGGAGTTAAAACCTTAACGATAACTGAAACATCCTCTTCTACTTCTCTTTCAAAATCTGAATCGGGATCATCATCATCCATATGCATGTTCTTTTGGAGGACGGATTCCCAATCTTCAGACTCTACATCATTAACAGGAGTATCCTGTCTAATAGATCCAATCAGGGCTTGTTCAGTCCTTGATTGCGAAGAAGAAGTATCGTTAAGATTTGGTTCAATATTGTTGACGTGGTCCACTTCTGCATGCATAACAAAAGTGCCTCCAGATAGTACGTTACAAGCGTTTATGCTTAGGACCATTACTCACAAGCCTAGATAAACACAGACAGTTACGTCTTTAATGTGTTCACCCGCTCCGATACCAATTGAAAAAGCAGGGGTACCGAAATACGACCAACTTTTCGTTTGGGCTCGTGAGTCTTATGGTTAGGTTAAGACGATCTCAAAAATCAATATCCAAACCTAGATAACCGGAGTTGTGATCTAGGGATCAACTCAACAAAGATGAATCTTTGGAGTTAAACTCTATGGTTATGGATAACGTACTTCTTGTGTTTGATTTTAATTATATGTCAGAGTTTATATAATTGCGGAAGGAAAAGCACACAAGACACCAGAACGTTTTTTTAACGAGGAAACTGCCTTGCAGAAAAACCTCGGGACCTCGTCCAGATTGAACACCGCCCAGTACAAACTGACTACAAACGCTAGCCTACTATAAGACTTCGGTCTGGGATGTAGCAGAGACCAACTCAAGCCCTCCAAGCGAATTGGCTACTGTCGCACTCCTTACCTCTTCAGATCCCCCACAAATCGTCACACACTTGATTCCCCCACAGATCGTCACGCACTTGATTCCCCCAGCTGACGTCCTTTACAGGCCTAGGAGTTGCTTTGACCGATGTCAAAGGCTTGTGTCAGCAATACTGGCTTTGTAACCTAATTGTTGACGTATGATGTAACAGTTTTCTATCAGTTTCTCATACACAAGTTGACTTTCTTCGGATTGTTAAATCCAGGTCATACGGAAATCTACTCCACAAATCAGGGCTGACAAGCAAACCGAGTAAGCTATGCCCAATTTGTCTCTACCTCAGTTGTACACGAAGAATCACTTAAGAAACTTGTACAACCAGAGCTAACTAGGTCTTACAACACCGAGTGCAGCCGTGCGTTCCTACCTTTCAACCCTGTGTGTAACGTATCAGTTCTTGAATAGCCGTATAGTAGAAGAGACGGACTATGGAATAGACAAGAATGTGATCAGGTTACCAAGGTTACAGGTTAATCCGATTTCAAGCAAATATGGTCTCAATCTCCTACCTATGCTTCCCAACTCTCAAGAGAAGTCTTTTATAGTCGTAGGGAGTTCCCAGAGGAGCTGCAACCTATAGAGGATGACTATACCACAACAAGCGTTCACCGAAGTGAAAAGAGTTTACGATCACTTCCCTAAGGACCTTCACGTATGCTTGATGCTTGCGGTATTTGTCCATAGACACCTCCATTTATAGCACTCAATAAGATAGGTTGCTTTGGAATAAAGCAATCAATTACTTGTCCCACAAGTTAAGGAAACCCTCAACTTGTCAACTAAGTAATAGAGATTAATCTCAACTGGAATTCTTTTTATCATTATCTGCCAAGTGTTTTGTTAGCTCAAAATACTTCAAGATAGAATCCAACAGACCTGAGATAATCTTTATCTTATTGAATCATTGAGGATCGTTAGATGGACCACAAAAGATATTTATGTGATATACAAGTCCACCTAAGAGATAAAGGAGTTTAGAGTTTGACCCAAGTGAAATTCTGAGAGAATATCCACTAAATCCGACACCAGCAAAAAAAAAACCGACATTGGGTTCGCGTCCTACGTTCGCGAAATAATCAGTCACTTTGGAACTCAGAAGAAATCCGAGTTTCTGGTTTGCGAACCGGTTCGTGAACCGTGCGCCTGTCAGATTTCGTCAAATCTGGATTCCGCTGGAAGTTCTGGGCTTACCAGGATTTAGACGTGTATACTTCCTCAGCTGTAATCCATGGACTCTTTGCTCAAGAGGTATCCTTTAGATTCATCCATATCCAACTAACGATTTGCAAGCAAACCATTGTAACGGACACATGGCACCGAATCTATCTCATGCATTCTTGTACTCACAACATTTGTGGGAACAAACACTGGTCATGACACAAGGCCACGTTAGACAAGAATACGATCTCAATCGCTATTATCATTACTAAAGTAGTCGACTATATTTCGAAAGAATAGAGAAAGTAGAATAGAAGAATTTCCATAAAGTCATAACTCCTACTAACCTTTTGTCGATGAAGAATAATTGATGTCTTCACAGTCTTCGTCTTCAAGGTCTCTACTACTTTGTCTATATCCCAATTCCGAAATCTAAAGTCTAGTAGGCTAAATCAAGAATTGAGTTTTGACATCTAAAACTGACAACTAGCTTGACATACCAACGCTAGTCGGTTTGACCGGACAATGTCTTAACACCACCATTCAGATTTGAAATATATTGGCTATACAATAACACTTTCATGCCTAACCTGGAAATATGGTGGAGCTCAATGCACTTCACTGGCACCCCCAAGCTGCATTCTAGCCAAGAAGCTACAAAATTTAATTTTTTTTTCTAAAGAAGTGGAGTAGAGAGCAGTATGGGCAGTTAGCCAATAAGAAATCAGAACTCAGTGAGAAGGTGCATAACATAAACTTGAAAGAAGAGCACACCAAATTATACATTTTTGAATTCTCCGTCAGAGCACAATAGAAGACTGATCTTGAGAAAATAAGATATGGTGAGTACATAAAATGGCAAAGTAGAGCAAAAACTAAGGGGCTGAAAGATGGAAAAAGCAACACTAAATACTTACATCAAATTGTTAATGAGAAGAAGAAAAGAAATACTATACATAAATTGGTGCTTAATGGTTGTGATAATTTCAACCAACAAGAATAAAAGAAGAATTCGATGAATATTTCTCAACATTATTTCAGGAAAGCCATGCTTGGAGACCACAACAAGATTCACCAGACTTCCCAAAAATAAGCAATGAACAAAAAGAATGGCTAGAGAGACCTATAAATGAAGATGAGGTATATTTAAAAATCAAACAATGTGGAAAAAACAAATCCCCAGGGCCTGATGGATTTCCTATTGAGTTTTTCAAATGTGCATGGCCTATATTAAAGAGTGATATAATGGCAATGGTTCAAAAATTTCAAGAACAAGAAAATTTTGACCGGAGTGTAAACTGTGCATTTATAAGTTTGATTCCTAAGAGAGAAGAATCTAATAGGCCAATAAGTTTAGTGGGTGGAATATACAAGATAATTTCCAAGATTCTTGCAAACAGACTCAAGGTGGTACTACCTCAATTTATTTCAGAACATCAAGAAGCATTCATCAAAGGGAAGCAAATTCAAGATGGAATTTTGATTGCTAGTACTAAACTCATAGATTCAAGACTCAAATCACATGAATCTGGATTTCTAAGCTTGATATAGAGAATGCTTTTGATAACATTAACGGGCACTGTTTAGACTCTTCGCTTTAAGGTCATGGCTTTGGAGAAAAGTGGAGAAGATGGATATATTGGTGTATTTCTTCAGCTCAATCTTCAATACTGGTTAATCGAAGCAGCACAAGAAAATTCGAGCATGGCAAAGGAATAAGACAAGATGACTCATTATTGCCCTTCTTCTTTATTCTAGTGGATGAAATCCTTACAAAATTGCTGAAGAAAGGTGAAGCTCTAAATATGATTTCTGGCTTTAACATCAAATCTCAAATCAATGTGGCTCACCTTCAGTTTGTTGATGACACATTGATATTCCTTGATGCTAGTGAAGAGATGGCTGAGAATCTAGTGCACATTCCACACATATATGAAGCCATTACTGGTCTCAGGGTTAACTTGGAAAAGTGCACACTGGTAAGCATTGGTGCTGAAGAGAAGATAGTTGAAATTGCAGAGATAATGCACTGCAAGGTGGAGTCCCTACCTGTCAAGTATCTTGGTATGCCATTAGGGGCAATACCAAAATAAATATCTATTTGGGATCCAATTTTAGACAAGTTCAATAAAAAGATAGCAAAATGGAAGAGGACATTCTTATCTAAAGCACAAAGACTAGTTCTAATAAATAGTGCACTTGCAAGTCTTCCAGTATATTTTATGTCCCTTATACTTATACCTGCTGAAGTTGAAAAGAAGATGGAGACAGCTATGAGGCAGTTCTTATGGGGAGCTAATTAAGACAAGAAGAAAATATGACGTGTAGCTTTGGAGAAACTTAGTAGACCCAAGAAAATTGAAAGGCTTGGGGTCAGACATCTAAAAACAACTAACAGAGCACTACTTACAAAGTGGAATTGGAGATGTACACTTGAAAAAGAAGCCTTATGGAGGAGAATAATTCAGCTGAAGGCAGACTCTCATGTTGACGATATAAGTCCCAATGCATTCCAGCTTCCACAAGGTAAAGGATTGTGGAAAGAAATTTAAAAAGAGACTGACACTCTTCATGCCAACACTACTATTACATTAGGGTCAGGTATGCATGTGAAATTTTGGCTTGATGCTTGGGCTAGCAACTCTCCACTATGCAAATCATACAAGCTGGCTTACAAGGCTGCCATCAACAAAAGAGCAACTGTCAGGGATCTGGTGCACAATGGAAGGTGGAGAATAAAATTCAGGAGGAATGCAACTGCAGAGGTAATCTCACAATTCTCCAACTTGATATCCTTCATTGGCTCCCCACTATCACTCCACTCATCTCCAGACACCATTCATTTCATCCCTGCACCCGCATATACATTCAAAGATGGTTACCAATGCATAATGAAACAGCTTCATCCAACACCCCCAAATTTCGATTATGCTTTGAGAAAGCATGTGCCTCCAAAAGCACAAACTTTTGTCTGGTTGGCATGTCAGAACGCTATTCCTACAGTGGATAACCTCATAAGGAGGGGATGTTACATCAGAACAACAACTTGCAGCCTTTGCAACGCTGTGGATGAATCTGTGGATCACATTCTTCTCAACTGCACCTATTCTAATGAGATATGAAACTACTTTACAACCTCAATGGAGTAAGTTGGACACACAAAGTACGTGTGAAAGACCAATTCGAAGGGTGGCCATGCTCAAGAGGTAGGCATCTAAATAAGAAGATATGCCTATCATGCCTTTTGCTGTGGTTTGGCCTATATGGGGTGAGAGGAACCGAATAGTCATGGGGAAAACAAGGGGAAGAGGTAAAGAAGAGGTGATAATTGAGATCAAACGCTGGATACATCAATGGGGTTCACTTTCTAACTGGTTCAAATACCACACATTCAGGGATCTTCTAGTGAATTGGGATACAACCGTCGATTGTAACTAACAGAATAACTGAAAATCTGTAATGGACTATACATTGGGCTTGAGCCTTTGACCTAAGTTGTAAAAAAAAATTTGTTTTAATAAAAACCGAACCTTTTACGAAAAAAAAGGAAAAAAACGGGTAGCTAGCTCAGCTGGTCATCCCCGTTCCTCAAGAGGTTTGATGGGCTCCAGGAGGTTCCGGGTTTGAGTCACCGATGGCGCAATACTGCAGAATTTGACATGGAAGTTAGAGTTAACTTGCCCTCCTTGTGACATAATCAGCCCCCCATCCAGCTTCGGCTCCCTTGGTTGGTTCCTCATGAGGCTCGCTGGTAGGCTAGCACGGCAACCTGTTCATCTACTGTAGTAGAGTCCGCAATCACTATAAATCGAACTCAATAATATGTAAGATTAATTAATAAAGAGGGAAAAAAATATTACAAAAAAGAAAAAAAAAAAGCAAATTAGAAATACTAAGCCATGTTTTATCTGAACTTCTTGGCTTTTTGGAGGACTGACGTCACATGAAGAAGCCATTTATTATCATGCTTTTGGTCTGTGTAACAGTCTTTTGTTTCATAATTAAGGTAGCGTAAAAGTTTTTCAAATTGGTTATTGAACTCTATCTCAATTGGTGCAGAAGGGAATTTATCTTTCTCTTGGTAGAGTACATATATTTATGGAAAGTGTCTTAAGAAAAGAAAAAGAAGTGGAATATTGCATAAAATTTCACGGGGTAACCTCCAAAAAAAAAAGAAAGAATGCCAAACAAAGTAAGATTGAGGAACTAACTACTCAGAAGTAGATCAACTAAAGTTATACGCCAGTGCAAGCAGCATAGAATGGAACTAAAGATACATAAAAATATGAAAGATATATAAGGGAAAGATGCTTGAGTGCACTGGACAACTAAACTCCCTCCAGTACTGTTTGTTGCAGTTTGCAATCACATATATGTAAATTA
>JAJJMA010182044.1:0-10794 GCA_023529015.1 Papaver nudicaule
GTGCTGCTACTGGCAAATTCACCCAGGATTTGGTGAAGCAAGAAGAGAGGAATTATGCCATTATGACTGAGGAACTCCGCAAGTTAACTGAGAAGACGGAGAAGAAAGCTGCTGACATAGCTCTATTGAAGAAAGCAGTTGATGAAGGAGCGAAATCTTCACTAGATGGGTGTTTCTGAAAGACTTCAGGAGCAAAAGAATTTTATTTTGCTTTTATTTGGTTTTATGAACAAAGGGTTTATAGGAATTGATTATTTTGAACTCATAGGTTTTGAACTTGAATTCTTTTGAATTGACTTGTTAAAAGGCAAGAGATTGCTTGCACTTTTATTTTGGAGGAATTGAAATTACAGGAAATAAATAAACTCTAATGAATCTTCATATCTTCTTGAGCCATTTGCCGTTGACCACCATGTTTGAGAGTCTCTCATGTATTGCACTTATCATGTATCGTGCATCAGGCATGACTCGAGATATAATATAAGGTCCTTCCCAATTCGTTGTGGACTCCGGAATAGAAGTTACTTTTCGGTTAGTGCGTCGCATAACCTTATCTCCTTCTTGCAAAGTAGCCTTAGGAACCCATGACATCTCAGGTGTCTTTCGCCTATAAGACCGTTGCTTTGCCCGGACCCACCTATTGGAAGTGGCCTTGATTTCCTCCTGAGGTGCCTCAGAGGGCTTGATAGACTTGATGCAATCAAGTCCCCAAGTCGAAGAATCATCCAATCCTTGTGTAGGGACACGTTGGATAGGATTTCCATGAACTAAATAATTCTGAATAAAGTATTTCAAATCACTTTCACATACCTCTTTGAATATCACCAGAGTTTCAGACCCTACGCGGTATTCCAGCTTTCCCACGCTGCAGCTTTCTTGGTCAAACATGAACTCTTGGCCTTTGATGATTACAGGTGAGATTGCAGGCACAAATCTCTTCCCATGGAGCCAGGGACGTCCTTGGATCATGTCGTGTTCCTCATCTTCTTTGATTACATGAAACTTGGTTTTGGTGCGAGCAGAGTCCACCTTCAGACCCAAAGTAACATGACCATATATGTCTTGGAGCTTCCCTTTTGAATCTTTCGTTATCGTGGGATAGTAGATGACATCCCGTCGAGAGATCCCAATTGCTTGGAGTGTTTTGATTGGAATTAGATTAACCATAACACCAGCATCAATTTGAACTTTCTTAAAATTCGTACCTTCGAGACGAGCGGAGATAATCGGTATTGGAACGCGTTCCCCTGCCATCATCTCTGGTGTAACTTCGCCGGGTTTTGGCTGAACCTTTTCAGGTATAGGTAGTTCTTTGCCGCTAGCAATCCAGCTGAGGGTAGCGAAAATGTTGCTTTGCTGACTTCTAGAAAAATGCAAGAGCTCGCACAAATTCTCCATCAAATAATTAGCAGTTTGCTTGACAGATTCTCCGGAGATGGTGAAATTTCGAATGTTGGGTTGATGCTGACGTTGGTGTTGACGTTGAGGTTGGTGCTGAGGGAATGGATTCTTATGCACGCCCTCAGTCCCCAAGTTCAACTCTCCCGACTCGATCTTTTCGTTGAAGATTTGTTTGAGTCGATGACACTCGCTGGTGGGATGATTGACGAATCGATGAAAATGACAATACTTGGGATCAATCATTTCTTGTGCTGTAGGCTCTCTCCGTACAGGAGGTAATTTGACATCACCATCTTGAATCCATGCTTCCAGGAGCTCTATTACTTCATCCATAGTGCATGGGAAATCAGGAATCTTAGGGAATTCCCTTTGTTGTCGTGGTGCCTTTGGTGCAGGGGCATTAGCTGGGATCCGTGCCGGAGCTTGAGACTGGGTTGGGGCCGCACGTTTTAATTGCGGGGCCTCAGGAGTAGGCGCCTTCCTCTTAACACTTTCAGTGACAGCATGAACTGAGTGAAGAGAGCTGTATTGCTTGTTGACAAGTCGTTTGCTGGCACGCGTTTCACCACGACCTTCTTCGGTTTTCAAAGGCCTGGGCCTTTCTAGTAGCGCAGGTGCAGTAGTGGCGGATCGTTTGGCGGACTTATGGATCTTGGTGAAATTGTCGATATCCAAGTTCTCCAACAAGGCGCGATATACTGGTATCATTCCATTGATGCAAAGCTCCACCAACTGTACCTCTGTCACATTTGGATCATTGCAATCCACTGAACGAGTTCTGAATCTCGTTACGTAATCATCTGGATGTTCACTGTTTCGCTGATAGAGTCTCCCCAAATCGGAAAGAGTGAGTTGCTCAGACACGAAGAAGTATTTCTTGAGGAAAGCATTAACCATCTGACTCCAGCTGAGAATGCTATTAGGAGCTAGATTATTATACCAAGTATATGCTTTTCCCGTTAGAGATTTCGAGAATTCCTTGAGACACACAACTTGATTTCTTTCATGTATCCCCAATGATTCCAGGAAGCGAGAGATATGTTCTCGGGCATTCCCAATACCATTATACATTGAGAATGAAGGTGTGACATACCCTTCAGGAAGAGATTCACGTTGGACTTCGATTGGATATGGAGGTTGATGACGATGAAACAAATCTGAATTCTCCATGCTCCGAGCCTGTAAAAGATTCTGCAAATCTTCACGAGTGACGAAGTTATGTTGCAAACCTGTGTTTGGTCCACGTGTGGTGTGGATATGAGTATCCTGATCATCAGGAATAACATGAATCTGAGAAGGACCCGCCTTGCTGGAATGAGATAGGGGTTCCACACGTGAAAGCCCTGGATTTGTTGGTGGCGTCAACTTCTCTGAGAGAGTCCTCAAACAAGTCAGCAACTCCATCTGGGTTTTCACCATATTGTTTTGACTCAGGGCTAGATCTTGTTGGGTCTTCATGAGATCCGCAATGCTAGGTGAGTCTTCAGTACTCCTTGTTTCTGCTGTGCTGGGTCCAAAGAGAAAAGCTTCTGTGCGGCTTGAGATAGGAGTGTAAGGGGTAGGAGAGATAGTGGTATTGGTGGTCCCCACCATATGAGATAGGGGGACGTGATTTGGGATAGGGTTGGCGTGGTGGAACCCACCAGAGAAGTTGACACGCCCAAGGAGAGAGGGGATGAGGTTGGCCCCCTCTGGGTTGAGGCAGAGGCAAAATTAGGGTTTGGGTTAGAGCTCACGGCTGGGATTGTGGGGCCAGAGGTGATGGCGCCACTATCTTGAGTGTTTGTGACCCCACTTGCAGTAGATAAACTCGTGGGGACACTAGGGTTATTTGGAGAATTTGTATTCTCTGAACTCTGCCTCCTGGCTTCAACCATATCTTCTTAAAACCGAGATAATGACCTCCCACTGTGGTCGCCAAATGTTTTAGGTGTAAAACAATAAAGAGAATTTGAGGGGTAAAGTATAAAGTGTAATGATGTAATAAGATATTGTAATGGAATTCGAGAGGTCAAGATCGAACAAGACTCGCCTAAACCAAGAAATGGTCGTTCGAGTATTGCTTCAGTTACAAGAAGAGCATTTTAGGGTTGGTTTAGGGAGGGAAGCAGAGAAAGATGAGATCAGAGAATTGCTATGATTTTCTCTGATGTTGTTGGTATGATTGCTAGATAAGGATGGATATTCAGTTCTCACTAGATATTAAATGTTGAGTGAGAAGAGTTAATCAATTATCGATAAGATAGACTTGATTATACTTGCACTGAATTAAACTGTTTGTTCTTGCTGAACTTGTTGTTATCCAAACTGGTCGAGTGACCTATTTATAGCAATATATTTCCAACTGATCTCGTAAGAAGTGGAAGAAGTGGAAGAGTGGGAGTGAGGAACGAGTGGGGTCAGTTGTTAAGAATCTTGCGCCTAATATTAGGGAAGACTAACAACCCACTACCTTATCCCATCTTCTCAGCAACGTTCACACGACTTAGTTTCTTTCTCGTTAAGTGATTGAGCCGTTGCAATCACACGTGCCGTAGACCGCCAAACCAAAACCCTAAAGAATATCCCCCCATGTAACTTACTTGATTCTCGTAAGATTTGTTAAAGATTGAATATTTGTTAAGTCAAAGCTGACTAAGTGCAAAGTCGTACCAATTACTGGTAAACTCAGGACTTTTGCGTAAAGATAGAGATTAAGCGATAAGCTTGTGTATCTCTTTTAGGTTTTGGTTTAAGGATTGAGTCGGGCAATCGCCATTTAAACCAATGAGATAAATCTAAGGGTTGAGCTAGCAACCGCCATTTAGATAAGATAAGATAGGTCTAAGGATTGAGCTATGCAATCGCCATTTAGACCGAGAGGATTTCAGCAACTCTCTGTGGCAATAGTCAAGTAAATACGACTTTTGGTTTGCCATAAATATGAGAAATTGGCTCGTGGCATGTAATGCACCAATTCTCTGAGTAATAAAGACATATGAATGTCCAAAATAATATAAGTCATAGCCATGAGCCATGATTAGGAATTATAGCACTGATTATAAAAGCAAGTCCATAATCAGGAAAAACAGACGAATGATGCTATCACAGCGTAGCCATCATCAAGAATGCATAAGCATTGCCAATACAAGACCTAAAGATAGGACACAATAATTATAATAAGCCATGTTGCATGGTATAATAATCTTATTGAGAAGTTAGGCATAAGGCGTAAAGGATGAGCCACAACATTTATGTTATTTTCGGATTTCTGGACAGTTTGCATGTTGTCCATTGATAAAATCGCCCAGGCCAGCCTATATTAGATAAAAATCTGAATTTTTAGTATGTTATAGGAAATTCACAGAGGAAAATATTTCGTGAAGGAAGCGCCTCCTAATTCTTCACGGATTGGGCTGTAAAAATCACGCCATGAGGAAATACGTGAGCTGAACTGCCAGATTTCCGAATTTGATTAGGAAACTAGAGTATTATGGACTTAATAAAATCCATAATCCTCTAGGATTTGGATCAGTGGGACCCATAAATAGGGGGAGGCTATAAAAAGATGAACTCTAGCTCAAAGGAGGCAAGGATAGCCGTGAGGGGAAGATAATGATCATGGACCTCCATAAGTACAAGTGAGGGAAAACAATAAGACCCCCACGAATTAGGCGAGAGCCAACTATAAGGCCCCCATAAATTAGGCTAAGCATGATTATGAGGCCTCCAGTATTTGGCCAAGGCATAATCTTGGACCTCCAAGAGTTTGGCCAAGGCGTAATCATGGGGCTCCAAGGAATGACCTAGGGCATGGCCGTGGACAAAGGTAAGGATGCGTGGGCATCCAATATTAAAGCAAGGAGTGGATGCATGGGCATCCAAAACTAAGGCGAGGGGTGGCGCAAGGGCCCCCAAGTAGTTGAGCAAGGGTGATGCCATGGGCATCCAAAGATTAAGGCGAGCCATAAGTATGGACACCCAAAAACTAAAGAAGGGGACAGCCATGGGCGTCCAAAAATAGGCCAAGGGAGGATGCGTGGGCACCCAAAGAAGAGGCAAGGGGAATGCCGTGGGCATCCAAAGATTGGGCATGGCCAAAGCTTAGGCGTGGCCAATGTTTGGGCATGGCCAATGCCGTGCCTATCCAAAGTTCAAGCATGGCCAAAGTTTAGGCGTGGCCAATGTTTGAGCATGGCCAAAGTTTAGGCGTGGCCAATGTTTGGACATGGCCAATGCCGTGCCTATCCAAAATCTAGGCTTGGCCAAAGTTTAGGCGTGGCCAATATTTGAGCATGGCCAACGCCGTGCACATCCAAGGTTTTAGGCATGGCCAATGCCGTGCACTTCCAGAGTATGCCATGGAGTGGCGTGAAGCACCTAGGGTTTTCGCTTGAGCATGAGCTAGGCTAATGTGCATGCATAGGTATTTTAATACGTATGCTAGGGATATGGACCATGCTACTAGGCTAGGGTCGCGAGATATTAAAATATGGCTAAAAGCAACCAAATATCTTATCCCTACTGTAAAAATAAATTCATACCTTATCTCGAGCTATTCCAGGACGCCAGAAATTGATGCGAAATTACTCCTGTGACCTCGTCGCCAAAATCCACCATCAACATTAAGTCCCCTGCGCAGCATGGAACCGTGAGTGTTCCAGGGTGAGCATAAAGTTGATGGACCAGCTACATCCGCATAGAGGCCTTATCCACGAACATGGAGTCTAAACAGGGCCTAAAGACGAAGCCCGCTCAAGCAATACCCAGAGAGTCCTAATTAGGTTAGGACTCTCCCAAACCGTGCGTGATATATCTATATACTCACGCAAAAATTCTTTTTTTTTTTTTGTTGTGAAACTTGCCTTTCCCTTCTTGAGTTTATTCTCCCTTTCTCATAAACACAACATTCTGTAGACTGGAAGATCAAGATGGCTGACAATGAGTCCCACAATTCTTCTTGTGCCGATGATGAAGTCACATCCACCACAGCTGGAAGAGAGATCCCTCACATCAATGACGAGTTTGAAATTCGTTTGGCAGATTTAACTCGAGTTACAGTCTCCCAAGACCAAGCTAAAATCCTTCCAAGAAATCCTAGCTCTCCAATGATTATCAACCCATCACTGGTGACTCGTTTTTGCCTGCAGAGAGGCGATTTCAGTGCTTCCAGTATTATCTACCGTTCTCCCCAGAGACAAATTAATTCATGGTCTTTGTATTTCCAGACGATGCTCAATATCCCAGACGTTAAGAAGACTTTAGAGAGTGCTGGAATTTTCTATGCTGTAAAGAGTTCGAATACTTCCTTCGTAATCAGGGACAAACGTGCTTTGGCGGCCCTTCTATCCCGTTGGTGTGATGGCACAAACTCGTTCATATTCGCGTGGGGAGAGCTCGTAATTTCGCTAGAAGATGTAGCAGTACTACTGAGACTCCCAATTAATGGAGAGTTCAATATTATTCTGAATGTGGATGAAAAGAAGATGCAAGCTCAGCTAAACAGCGTTGCCGAGACTCTGAACAAGCATGACGATGCTTATGCTTCATGGATGGCTCACTGGTCACAACCCAGTAATAGTTGTTCTTCATCACCGCACGTTGCTGCATTCCTCTTGCTTTGGCTATCAAAAGACGTCTTTGAGAATCTTCATGGTTACAAGGAGTTGAAACCCAGGTTCACCCCCTATGCCATAAGATTGGCCCAAGGTATTCCTGTACCCATTGGCTCTTTGTTTCTTGGTACTATGTATGTCCAGCTTTCTGTCTTGTCTGCAAATATGAAACTTTCAAATGGCGCTGCTAAGATTGAGACATTCATATCAACCAACTTCATACAAGCTTGGTTGTATGAGCATTATCCTGATTATGCCCCGAACCTGTCTTCTAAGGACAAATCTTCGTCACATGATGCTCGAATTGTCCGCTGGATGAATAAACCCACTTCAAAGGATTTTATCACGTTCATGGATGATGAGAAAAAGATAGCTTTTCGTCCATGGACTTTGATCCCTGAAGGTGTAGCTCAACTTCGATCATTTGGTGATGTTCCGCCCAATGTTCCAGCAAAAGTTCTTGTTGCAAACGGATTTCCCACTGAAGCAGAGAAAATCTTTATGATAAGTTGTTGCAGCGGTCACCTTATTGGCATTAATGAAGCAGGACGCTATGTCACCAAAGCATACAACATTGACCGAGGAGCTCGTCAGATGGGCTTTGACCAGGATATCCCGATGCAGCGAGGTGCTTCTCCAAAGAATATGCAGGATCTTCATACCAAGGTGCTCAGTCCCGTGTCATTCCTCTCAGGGCAAAGAGTACCATCAATCACAGAAGCGGGCAGGCAATTTTGGGATAGCCAAATAAAGTTATGTAAAGACTTCATGGCTCTCCCTAAAGAAGTATGCGCCATTCCTTCCAAAAACGACTTGGCAACATATCCTTTGCTCAAATATCGCACTCTTAAACGTAAAGTAGGAGATAAGAATGATTTGGTAATTACCTCGACTTTCGAATGATTTCACAAGTTTTATTTATACTGATGTTGACGCTTTATCATCACGCCTTGTACAGCGACCTTCATCGCCTAGCTCAAGACTCACCAATTTTGCGACGCAAATGTCTTTGTCTTTGGGTAGTCATCTTTCGGGAGAATCATTGCTTTTCCAAGAGAAGGATGGCTCAATGATGAACTTCTTAAACGATAAACAAGTCCCCGATCTTAGTACACAAGATTGGGTGAAGGTAAGACTTCATTCCATTGTTCGTATTTTTACTTTAGTGTGAAAGTAAAAATTCCCGTCAGATTTTCCTGTTTTGAGTCTCGTCACGAGAATGACCGTAGAATCTTCATCCGATGTCGGATTTCGATGGTTGACCCCAATTTAGAAAAAGGACTTCAGTAGCTTTCACCTAGAAAAAGAAAATCTGAATTTTACGCATTTTTGCTCGTTATTTTATGTGCCACAAAGTGACGCCACGTCCAGTAATGTCGCAGTCTGTACGCTGTTTAGTGGAAAAATCATTCCGGCCAGTAGGTAGCTCCTAAAATTAAGCCCTTTTAGGACGTGATAGTAGACATCCATACGAACAACTCCCGTGAAGGAAGTTTCTTCATATCTCTTACTGATTTGTACATATTTTGAGTTTTTCACCGCACTCTGTAAGAATTGAGACGTCAGAAAATTACTTCTTCAAGATAACGTCGTGAATCTTTTGATATATCTTCTTTTAATGATTTTTCTTCTCTATTTGATGTAGGATGGACCTGCTACAGGAGTTGAGAAGTTTTCATTTGTTCCTTTAGGGCGGAACCTAGCGCTTGAAGAATCGACCCCGAACACACCACCCAAATCTCCTGATATGATTACTGAGCGGAATAAAAGTGGAGGCTCCACAGACCCTAAGTCTTCCGTGACACAGGTTACCTCTTGTTAAATTCTTCAATCCAAAATAGAATATTTAATACTTTATTCTTATCTCGTTTGCTCTTGCAGCCTTCTGGAGATAAAGAAGCAATGAATGACAGTTACTTTGCTGGTGAAAGGTTAAGTGCGGGTCACAACCTTAATAAGGACTTTGACAACGTTGCTGACGAAAATCCTCCCAATACTGAGGTAAGTTTAATTATCTTCTTTATGTTAAGCTTTTAACATATAGCTTGAAACATATTATTAAACTTCTGTTTGCTTTGAATCTTTCTTTCAGCTTGTTGTCAGAGAAATACAAGTCTCTGAGGAGATCGACATTACCGGTGCGGATGCTCATGCCAAGTGGGATCTTCTCGAGTTTCCTCATGCTGGTTCGACGTATAATCCTCCCCATGAAACAATTCTTCCTGGTCATATACTAGTGGAAGGATTTAATGTCCCTGAGGAACACGTCCCACTGTATAAGAAAATATGGGGTCTTTATGGTCACCTTATTACTGCTGGAAGGCGTGACCACTCGCATACACTTGCAGGTGTTGCGGCTGATCTCATGAGCTTGATCTCGAAGATGTACGCCACCCCTCTAACGGAGATGACAGATGATGCGTTAGATGAAGCAGAAGATCTGATTGCTTCATTTGAAAATTTCAAACCCAACTTGTTGTGGCTTCAGGCGAGAATCCAGTTCATCCGAACAAGGTGTGCTGCTACTGGCAAATTCACCCAGGATTTGGTGAAGCAAGAAGAGAGGAATTATGCCATTATGACTGAGGAACTCCGCAAGTTAACTGAGAAGACGGAGAAGAAAGCTGCTGACATAGCTCTATTGAAGAAAGCAGTTGATGAAGGAGCGAAATCTTCACTAGATGGGTGTTTCTGAAAGACTTCAGGAGCAAAAGAATTTTATTTTGCTTTTATTTGGTTTTATGAACAAAGGGTTTATAGGAATTGATTATTTTGAACTCATAGGTTTTGAACTTGAATTCTTTTGAATTGACTTGTTAAAAGGCAAGAGATTGCTTGCACTTTTATTTTGGAGGAATTGAAATTACAGGAAATAAATAAACTCTAATGAATCTTCATATCTTCTTGAGCCATTTGCCGTTGACCACCATGTTTGAGAGTCTCTCATGTATTGCACTTATCATGTATCGTGCATCAGGCATGACTCGAGATATAATATAAGGTCCTTCCCAATTCGTTGTGGACTCCGGAATAGAAGTTACTTTTCGGTTAGTGCGTCGCATAACCTTATCTCCTTCTTGCAAAGTAGCCTTAGGAACCCATGACATCTCAGGTGTCTTTCGCCTATAAGACCGTTGCTTTGCCCGGACCCACCTATTGGAAGTGGCCTTGATTTCCTCCTGAGGTGCCTCAGAGGGCTTGATAGACTTGATGCAATCAAGTCCCCAAGTCGAAGAATCATCCAATCCTTGTGTAGGGACACGTTGGATAGGATTTCCATGAACTAAATAATTCTGAATAAAGTATTTCAAATCACTTTCACATACCTCTTTGAATATCACCAGAGTTTCAGACCCTACGCGGTATTCCAGCTTTCCCACGCTGCAGCTTTCTTGGTCAAACATGAACTCTTGGCCTTTGATGATTACAGGTGAGATTGCAGGCACAAATCTCTTCCCATGGAGCCAGGGACGTCCTTGGATCATGTCGTGTTCCTCATCTTCTTTGATTACATGAAACTTGGTTTTGGTGCGAGCAGAGTCCACCTTCAGACCCAAAGTAACATGACCATATATGTCTTGGAGCTTCCCTTTTGAATCTTTCGTTATCGTGGGATAGTAGATGACATCCCGTCGAGAGATCCCAATTGCTTGGAGTGTTTTGATTGGAATTAGATTAACCATAACACCAGCATCAATTTGAACTTTCTTAAAATTCGTACCTTCGAGACGAGCGGAGATAATCGGTATTGGAACGCGTTCCCCTGCCATCATCTCTGGTGTAACTTCGCCGGGTTTTG
>JAJJMA010182054.1:0-13742 GCA_023529015.1 Papaver nudicaule
TCAATCGGTAAATGCAGTGGAAAAAGAGAGAGAGATTTTGGTTAAGAGTGGACGAAGATAGAGATTTAGTTCGATAAACTGATTTGACACAGTTTAGATTAGATGATATTGGATAAGTTAACTTTGGAGTTGGTTGCCATGTTTTTAGGCAGTAAAGAACAATCGTGGGATCAGTTTTAGACGTTCTGATTCCATGTAGACCTTGTGAACTCAAACTTTGAAAGCCCCACTCAAAGGAGCGGCCAGATTTGTTCCAAAAGACAAACTCTTTGTCTTTGGCACAACGGACGGTGGATGGCCAAAAAGGCATCTCTGTTTTAGTATATATATATATATATATCCTTCTTGCATCATATCAGAGTTGTTCTGTGCTTATATTTGTTGTTACCAAAACCTTAATCTAGAATATCTACTGGTCCACTGACTGATCACCTCCACCCTCCAGGGCCTCCACTTCATCATCGTTTCTAGATTCTACATGGTGCATGGAGACGGTGTGGGCAAGAGCAGCACCCACCATTTTCATTAATTTTGTCAATACGTACGCCTAATGTTGTCCACTAGTTCCATTGATAGTCATCTTTGATGTGATGATGTTGAGTGTTTTATTATGGCTTTTGGACGGCTAAAGAGTTTTTGTAGATGACAAATACATACTGGAAATGGGGTCATCCATCTTTGTTGGCATGATGATTCATGAGAACTGAGAAGAAACATATGTTAGTAAATGCTAAGTTTAGGTTGCTATCATTTTGTTGGGCCTTGTAATACATTCATTACTTCTCTGCAGCTTATGCGTTGTGTTTCTTAGTGGCCCACTAGGGTGCTCCACTGAACTGAACTTGATTTGATAGGTTTACCAATGGGCCTGTTCAAGATCAGAAACTTGATTCGGAGGTGTTATTGGCAAGGTCTATTAGGTTTAGGGGTGAGCAAAAAGTACGAATCCGCGGATTTGGCCCGCAACCGCCCGCAAAAGTGCGGATAAAACCCAAACCGCTAAAGCAATGGGCCGGACACGGTTCAAAAATTAAATCCGCACAATTTGGCAGACCGGACGCGGTTCAGTTTTTAAATCCGCGGATAATCCGCAATCGTAGGTAGTGTAGTAATTAGGCTAAAATCCTAGGGATAATTATGTAAAGTTCAGCATATGTAAACTCGTTCTCCTCTCTCGACCTAAAAAACCTACTGAAAAATCTCGTTCTCTTTTCTTTCAACTTCACGTCTCTTCTTCATTCTTTTACATTCTCAACTGCTGAACTGTGTCTCTTCTTTCAATTTTGGTTAGTTCTTATCAATTTTAATTAGTTCTCTTTTTGTTTCACGTCTCTTCTTCACATCTGCTTTACTAATTAGTTCTTTTTTTCATCAATTTTTGCAGAAAATTGAAGACATCCTAAAAAACCTAAAATTGTTGTTGTATTATCTTCTATACAGGTAATTTAATCAAACCCAACTTTTTGTTTTGCTTAAAATTAGTGATTGTATTGTTATTTGAATGAAATTTTAATTTTTAGGGTTTCAGAAATTAGAGATTTCTGTTTAGGAATTTTGTTCTGTAACTGTTAATTGAAAATGATTTAGGTTAGTTATTTGTGTTTTAATTGATTTATTAGCAATGAATTTTGGAATGAACATTCTAATTTAGGGATTTCTCTGGTTTACATGTTTGGTTCTCATCATCCTGGATAATCCCCAAGGTGAAGAGAGGACTACACTTTTGAAAAGTCTATCCCCTCTTTACTGTGGATACTGTTATTGATATGTGTTGTTTCCCTGATGTGTGTTTCCTTGATGGTTTGTGCTAGAGATCTTTTTAGATTGTTGGAGAGTTTCTTCTCCAAGCTTATTGTGTCAGGTATGTTGTACACAATTGCATGGATAGAGCTTCATTAGTAGATTTTTTATATGTGTATCTGCATGATTCCAGGAGTATAACTTTGGATTGGTAACTTTACTAATATTAATGTATCTCAAACCTGCATCATTCTCAAACCTAAGCACCAATATTCCTTTTGTCACCTCATCTGTTGGGAGCTGGGATACATAATATGTGAGTTATTCAAAGAGAAAGAACATGGATTCTTAAGAAAGCTACTGTCCATTATTTGTGCATTTGTGATCTCGAATGTTTCGAACCATTCTCTGTTATGTTCAAACCTTGATTCCTTTCTAGACTAAGTTTTGCTTTCTTAAATTGTATGTGCTTTAAATGGCTGATACTTTACTGACATTTTAGGACTGGCTGATACTTTACTGACATATTACAGATCATTCTGTCTTTACTGCACAACTGATTGCTTGGTGATTTATATATGTACTGTATAGTCCTAGTGCAGTGCACCTTAATTGACTAAATGCTTCTCATTTTGCAGATGCGCGCGGTGGAAATCTTGCAGGAAATTCCAGACATATCCATTGTGGACTGAATGAACTAGCTTTGCTTCTTGTCAGATCTTGGTGGATTGAATGAACTAGCTTTGCTTTTAGTTTTTTGTTTCGGTTAAGACTTAAGAATCAAAACCCAACTGCTAGAACAGTTTCTATGAACTCTTTTACAGTTTGCTCTCTTGTTTGTGATAATTGTTAGCTATCTTTTGTTGAACTTATTTAATTTACTTTTTTTTTTCCTTTTCTTTTCTACCTGAAATCCGCGGATAATCCGCAACCGTGTAATCCGCGGGTGATTGGGCCGGACACGAATTGATTTTCTAATCCGCACCATTTGACGGCTTGGATGTGGATGACCCCTAATCCGCATCCGTCCGTCCGTTGCACAGCCCTAATTAGGTTGCATTTAATTGATGATTTGCATTTACAGGGTGGTAGTCAAATGAGAATTATATGAATTTTCATTGACTTTTTATTTCAGTGGCTTTCAGAAATTCTCTAGAAATCTAGGGATTTCCATTGATTTCCTAAGAAATTTCCAGTGACTCTTTGAGAGTATTTTAGTGATTTGTAGATACAATTCTAGTGAATTTTAGAGAGTCTTTGAGATTTGTAGAGACAAAAAAAAATGGATAATAACTAATCAAATTTCATAACATCTACCAACTTTTTTTTATTATGAATGTCACAATGATAAAAGCGCCACAAAATACCTAGTAAAATATATGTCGCTTGTCTACACAAATCTCATTGTTGTCCAATGCCTAAGTTTTCGTTCTCTTTATTCCACGCCTCCCACATACTATTTGCTATGCTATCTCGCCACTGATTAGCATCTTCTCGTTGGTGCCTCTGAGTTTGATTCCGGGAAAGATTTTCTTCAGATGATCAACGGGAGAATCTGGTGCATCTTCATTTTCATCAACCGGAAATTCATCGAAACGACACTCTTTCCGTACAAAATTGTGTAATCCTGCACAAGCCAAAACCATTTCTGCTTGTATTTTGTATGAAAACGGAGTTGCACTCTTGAATATCAAAAAACGAGATTTAAATATGTCGAATATTCTCTCAACCACATTCCTAAGAGATGCATGTCGAAGGTTGAATAACTAATCTGCTTTTACTGGTTTGCGCCCAGAACCTGAGTATTCTTGGACATGGTAACGAACACCGCGGTAAATAGCTAAGAACTGTCGTCGATTTGCAAACCGCAATCTACCAAATAAAATTTACCTAAAAAATATGATATAGTCAATCACCGTATATGGCCACTTACAGCCATAACAGGACAATGGTAAATTTTTTTTTTCTTTGGCATCATTTTTCATCTCCACAAACACAAAACGCAAGTCTTCCAAAATCTCACCTATGTAAGAGAGACTTTTGCCATGCCTATTTTTCAAAAACATTCTCTCAAAATCTCTAAAACCAACAAATCAATGATTTTGAAATCTCAATCTAATAACAAGGGTGTTTGATTGACTCCCAAAGAGTTCCAATGCAATAACATGGATTTCTAGGGAATTTAAATGACTTAAAAAAAATCTCTATCCAATAACAAGAGATTTTTGGAGACTCTCCTAAAATCTCTATTGAATAACAATGGAATTGGGAATTCCCTAAAAATCTATCTAGGTCACAATTGACTAACCCCCTGTTAATGTATTAACATTGACTCTCTTTGCCACCCCAAGTTTTGTAATGGAACACAAGAATGCAAGCAATAAAACCATCATTGGTACAACTACTGGTTTAGGAAAAGCTTGTTCCAAAACTAAATCTTCTAGGCCAAATGGTAATAACCCAATAACAAATGGAATCGACATCAAGAGGATAAACACGCGAAATTGATGGCTATGGATCTGAAAGGCCCATCCGAGGACGGTAGAGCATGGTACGAAATGAAACAACAAGAAGTTTTATGAAGGAAATAACAACATCATCAAGGACAAGCTTCTTCCTAAGGATCTCAATCATATCAAAGACAATATTCTTCTCAAGCATATCAATCACCTAATATTTTTCAAACACCACAGTACCATGAAGCACCACCTCTAGCTTCCCAAGTACCACTTTTTACTCAACCACTACCTCTAGCTTCCAAAGTCCCTGATTTTACCGAAACATCTCTGGTTTTTTCTCAATTACCTCCTTTTACTCATTCTTCTCAAACACCTCTAGCTTCTTCTCAAGCACCTCAATCATCAACTCACAACAATCATCCATACAAGTATTACAACAACAACTCCCCTCAATATGATTCATATCCAAATGTTTGAGTTGTAATCTATCTAATGTACTAATTATACTTCTTATAATATTTATTGGGTTGTCTACAATTTTATCGATGTAACCAATCAACCTAAGATCAAGAATTCATGAATTTCAACAAAACATGCATCTTAAACCCTAAATTCGAAATTACATACCTTATGATGATTTCGTGGATGAAAATCAAAATTGAAACTTATAATAGAACCACCTTTGAGTCTAGAGAAAACCCTTAAAATATTTTGGAATGAACCGTCCTCAAACACCTTCAAATTGAAAGGGGGTAATAAGTTTTTTTTTTGTGAGAGAAAAACAGGAAAAAAAGATGAAATGAGGAAACCCGAGATGTTTCCGTGTATTTAAAACCTGCGGGCGGTTACTCAGTAGCCACCCAAGTAGCCGCACCAGAATTCTGAGCGGTTACTGAGTAGCCACTCAAATATAGAAATTGACGATGGTGGTTGCGTTTTTGTCCCTCCATACCTTGGTTACATTGTGGTGTTTTTATCTACTTGAAGAGCACCACAGTCATTTGACTCTCTTTTCCACCCCAATTTTTATAAATTTAATAATATTGGTCATGGAACATAGGAATGCAATACAATAAAACCATCAATGGTACAATTGCTGGTGTAGCAAAGCTTGTTCAAGGACTCATTAATTATAAAGGTAATGTTACCACTTTTTGTAGGACAAAGAAAATATGTCTTAAATGATGATGTGATAGTGGTATGGTTGAGTAACCTATTTAGGAAACAACTGAAATCAATGTGGAAAAACCTCAACTTCGAATAAGAATATTCGATTAAACTTAGCTGCTAATATTCGTGACAAAGTTGAAAAACTTGATATCAACGGTAATAAAGATTAAGTAAGGATGGATACAAGTATCAGAATTACAAGATCGTGATCATGCAACTGCAAATCGTGCAGTACGTAGATCCATTCTCATTGGCTTCTCGTAAATTGGTGAATAGTTTGTTATATCTAGTGTATTCTCCAAGATGCGAATTTATGATACACGAGATAATGTCAATGTAAGTGTTCATGCTATTCCTTGTAGTATGTTGTTAATATTGTGAGCCCCGTTTCATCGAAAGGGACTCGGTGGTCAAATTTATTTGAGGAGGAAGATGAGATTTATTCTCAAAGAGCAAGAAACAAACAATTGATCTCCTCTCAGAAGTTAGCCATGTCGGCTAGTGCTGATACTAATTGATTCAGTACGCAAGCCATGTATATAGATGATATTGGTTATGATGATTATCCAACATTTTCATCAGCACGGTATTGGAGAACATGGTGGTAGAAGATACTCCTTCTCCCACTTCAGATCAACTTGTTTGGGGTGGTTCTAAGGATAATTATACTAAACTAAAACAGGGAATTTACTTGAAAACTGAAAAGAATTTTTGTATGAAACGCTTTATGTGAGCTTGTTGACGTATTTTTCGCTTTTCATGTCCTTTTTTTGGAGGTTTTTGCTTTATGCGCCCCTCCTATTTAAATTTTTATTTTTTATTAATGAATTTTAGCTTATTACACAAAATGAAAGAAATAATATTAACACTTCTCTAGCCCCCTTGGAAGTACATCATAATATTATTGTTAAATTCCAGCGAAAAAGTTGACCTGTCATGCATGTCATGATAAATGAAGTAACTAATATCTCTTCTGGTGTAAGGACTGTTGCTAGATAGAATGTGATTTCTAAAATTGAACTTGCCTTTGGTCGAACAACTCGCATTAACAACTGCTAACAGAGTGATTTAGGATAGCTAATGATGTAGTTAATGAGGACATAAATTTTGAGTATTTAAGGAGGGTATAAAATCCGCATATGTGATTGGGTCAATGAGTGTTTCTAACGCTGCGAGTCCTTGTTTTTTTAAGGGATTCGCTAGTCGGATTTGTGGGAGCAGGAAATAAACAAACAGTTGACCTCTTATAAGAAGTCGACTGTGAATACTATTAGATTTGGTATGCTAACTGTGTATATGGATAATAGTGAATATGGTGACTATTCAACATTTCCATCTCACACATATGGAAGAATACTGTGATATAAGATACTCCAGATACAACAACAACAATCTCTCTATCCCTGAATGGTTTTCAGCTTGTTTTATATGGTATAAGAAGAAAAACGTGAAGTAAATACATGGGATCTATTTACAAGCTCTTATATTAAATTTTTGAATGAAACACTTTAAGTGGACTCGTCGATTTTTTTTCTTCCAATATTTCGTCTTTTCTTTATCTTTATCTTTTCTGCTTCTTCTTTACAAGTTTTTGGCTTTATATCCTCCTTTTGTTTTTACAAAAAAGTCGATTGTGAATCTTTAATATAACTAGCCGATTATAAACCTAGCTTGTTTTTGTTGAAGAACCTATTACAATCAGCAAGGTTATAAACCTTGGTCGAGCTAGATAATGTTGGGTTCTTAACCCCCTTATTGTAAGCATCCGATGGAATATGTGAGTTATTATTCCAAAAATCCTACACATATACTTCCTCTGTCTTAGAAGGTGTAAATCTCTAAACCAAAATGAAAAATCGAAAAACACACTCTTTTCTGGAAGGTGGGGATGTTAAATTTTGAAGCTTTCTGTAGAAGTTTTGTTAGAGACTGAGAATATATAAAAACCATTGAATATTGTATTTCAAATAAAAATACTGGGAAATTGTATGTTTTAGATAAGACGTCTGAAAACTCTTGGATCACTACAATATATCTCTCTTTACAAAACTTGTAATTTATTGGTCACGTTCTTACCCATTGAAGTTTCTCATGGAACAAAGACTACCGATATTCAAATTTTTATTAGAAAAGCAAACACCAATCGTCTAAGTTATCACTAATTAAAAGTATTCGTTGTCCATCATTTCAACTAAGTTATTGGATATGTGCACGTAGAGTTTGAACAAAAAATTATATGACGAAATAACATATTGTTAGACCACTTATGGCAAGATTTTTTTTTCCTGAAGTGAAAAGGTTATATAATAACTAGAAAATATTTACAGTATGTACAAGAGAAAGAACCAAGTGAAATTGCAACAGACTACAGATTCACAAGAGTCTCCCACTGATATGGAACTTGAGTCATTGAATAACCCAAGAGCACACCAGTCATTGAACCCCAAAAACAAATACCTAACTTAACCGAAGTGATCATCTCTTTCTTGTTCATAGTTTTCCCGCCATAATGTCCATTATTTCTTTGTTGCCATTGAGTCCAAATGATCGCATATGGAATCATGGACCATAAACTGCATTAGCAATCCTCCGTCTTCTTAGATGTTCTTCAAGACTGCTAGTCATAACCCAGTTAATAGACCACACATTAAGCATCATATGATTTGTGCATTCAACTTCATTCCCAACACAATAAACACAAAGTAGAAGGAATATTGATACTCCTTTGCTGCAACATACTCCTTGTAGGTAAGGAGTGATGTAAACTAGCCCAAACGACAAAAGAAATTTTTGGTGGTATGTGCTTACCCCCTAACAGTCAATGGAATGAACATTCAGGATATTGCTCCATCACCTTATTGAACATCTTAGGGGTGTAGCACCTTGATGCTTGTCCTCCTCGTCAACCTACAAAGTCATATTACTCAGCTCAAACTTCAGTTCCAGCAGATTAATGCTCTCTGCTGGATTTTATGTCCTTCTAAAAACAAACTGCCAATCACTAGGTTTCATCTCAGCCACACTAGCTTCCTTCTGACGACTTACCTAAAAAGCCTAGGATACTTGTCCTTAAAAAGTATTTGTGTAACCACTAGTCATACCAAAACCTTGTGGTCTACCCATTCTTAACCAGAAACTCAACACAAGAATAGAAATCCTTTTTACCCCTCAATCTCATTCCTCATACTCCTGCATAAGATTAATATGAGTGCCAAATTCGACACCATATTTCACACAAAACGAAACAGTTTATCATATAAGACAAAATACGTGTTGCTTAGTCTATGTAACAAATTTTGGGTACGACAAAATTAAAATCGTTAAAGTTAGAGCAAGCACTTTGGTGCACTTTTTGCAGGAATAGTATGTAAAAAGGCATACAATCTATGTAAAAGGCTTGGAACAATTTAAAACTTGGTTTAAATGTGTTGCAAGTTTTATGTTGTTTTTACTGGGCGGACACTCAGTGACCGCACCCTACGGCCTCTTAGTGAGCGCCAACGGCCATTGAGTGTACGCCCAAAAGTAGGCGCTCACTCAGTGTCCGCCCCTCAATATTTTATTTGTTTGAATTTTCTTTAACTCACACCCTCTTACACCCCATTTAAACCACTCATTCTCAACGGTAAAATCTACTCTAACGGTCGAATTTGCTAGAGTAAAAATAGATCCGTTGGGTATTTTCACTATAAAACCAACCCACTCTTCCCAGCTCAAAATGCATCCCAATCAATACCATTTTGATTGATTTTTCGCTCTGACACTCAACAAAGTCTTTCTTTTCGGTTCAATGTGGTCGAATTTTACTACGGAGAAAGATATTGCTCTTATAAATGCTTATATCGCTATAGCTATAGATGGTGCAGTTGGTTCTGGACAAAAGAGGGAGGAATTTTGGACAAAGATTCTTGAGATCTTTGTTGTGCTTACCAAAAATCCCAACGACGGAGACTGGAAATCGGTGAGATCTAGATTTGGTGCCATCAAGAAGGATGTTAGGAAGTTTGTTTCAATTCTTGCTGCAATTCATCGCCAAAACAGGAGCGACGCTTCACACGAGGACTTGTTGAGTTATTTAAGCAAATTATTTTATCAACAAATAAATACAGAGGTTCTTGAATACTAACTAAACTTATGCTGATTTATGTAGACTCGAGAAGCTCGAGATCAATTCCAAAGGCAAACAGGAGGACCTTTCAAGTACGATGAATCGCATGAACTTCTCAGAGAATCTGTTCTTGGATTCGATTATGAAATGATCGTCCAACAAAACGTGAATCCAAGTGATACTACCTATCAACCCACTAGGGCCAGTAGATCAACATCGGCAGGACCAAATGAACGAGTGCGTTGGAACTATAAGCAGATGGTGAGGCCCATTGGAAACAAGGCTGTTAAACGAGAGTTAAGTCATCAAAAAGATATAAGGAAGGGGATTATTAAGGATGAAAAGGAAGAGTTATCTGAACTTAATGGAGGGAGAGACCTGCTATTTGAGTATCTGAAAGAACACCATGCGCGCCAGGAAGTAGAACAATTGCAACAACAAACAATGTGGGTCGATTTGATGGGGGCACAACAAGTGGCTAGGTCTCGAGCATAGGAGCAAGCACAATAAGAAGAAGAAGCGGCTATTATGAAGGTGTATCTCACGCACCTCGACCCAGCCGAGCGTAGGTACTATAAGAAAAACAAAGGGCTATTTTGATGAGGAAAATTGTCAAGTGGATAATTCAAGTGATGATGAAGTAATCCACATCTAAATGTAACCGCCCGCCAATGTTGTTGTTTCTATTTTATTTAGTTTTAAATTTCTAGTGTAGTCGTTTAATTACAAGCAATGTGTTTTTTATTTTCAATCAATGTAATTTTTATTTTCAATCAATGAATGTGGTTTTCAGTGGCAATCAATCCATTTATAATTGTCAATTATTTTAGTTGTATTTGCTAATTAATCACTGGAGTTTTAATACAAATGTTTTTCTCAAGAATTGATAATACGAATCCAATTTGCTCTAATCAATTTACCAAAACCGCGGTCAATATTAACGTGGGGAACTTGCAAAATTCAAACTGGGAGGACATTCAATGTGCGACCAAGGGTGGCCACTGAATGGCCGCCTACAATTATAGCCGTTCAAATTTTCAATCAACCCCTGACAGCCCTCTAATCCAATGCATTTATCTCCATTTGATTCAAATTTTACCCATTCTCTATATAAACACACAATTTTTAACCTTCCAAAAACACACCAAGTCATATATCCAAATACATTATGTTTCTCTCACGCACTAGCTCCATCTCTCAAGTATTTTACTCAAACACCATGGATACAACACAAACACCAATGGAACAAACATCACAACAATGACAACAACCACCAAAGGAACTAACACTTCAACAAAAGAGGAGTAGAGTTAGAAAGAATTACGATCCCATTGAGCTAAGTGCTCTAATGAGAGTTTTTTATTCGGTGCAAGTGCTAAAGGTGAATGATCGGATAAGTCTTACAACATGGGTCATGTTTTGCAAACATTCACACTTTTCAATCCCGATGGGAATGTGAACTTTCGTGATCAAAGTGCAATTCAACGAAGGATAAGAACAACTATTAAAGAGTGTAAAGTATTTGAAGAGTATGTAGTTCACCAAATGAGACTCCATCCGGATTATGATGATGAAAATTTGGTAAGTTATGAAGAATTTCATTGTATTAAATTTAAAAGAATTCCAACAATACACTAACCTCCTTATTGCACCAATGATACTAACAAACCCTTTGCGTCATTTGTAGATTCTTTTAGCGAGGTACGCATATTTCTCGGATAAGAAAACGCATTTTGCTCTCGATGACGAATACAAGCGTTTGGAGAGAACGCGAGGCAAGGTTAAAAATACCTCGATCCCAACCAAATGAAATTGCGCTCGGATTAGATCCGGATGATGATCCTATGCCAACAAGAGTGTCTCAACCTTCCCCCTCAACTCAATCATCCCCACAAGATGTACCCCAAATTCCTAAACCACAACAATTGTTTACCAATAGCCAAAACATTGATGAGATCCCAAAACCACGCCCCAAATGCGAGAGCAAAAACAAGAAATTGAGGGTCCGTACCAACAACACAATCACAAAGGTACCCTTACTTCAAGGATCCCCTTCGAATTCTAGTGGCTCCTCTTCGATTTCATCTTCATCGAGTAATCTTACTGATTACTTACAACAAACCCAAGAGAGGAACCTTCCAATGAAAGAAGCACAAATGAATCTTTTTAGCTAAATGGTCATAACAAATGATCAACAAGCGAGGCGCCTAGAAGAGGAAAAAGATGCGAAGATAATGTCCTTCGATTATTCGAGGCTAGCCCCTGATGGACAAGAATAGTACCGCGTTTAACAAAAGGTTATTTTGCAAAGACAACATCAAGAGTTTCAAGCAAATCAAGCTCAACCTCATGCTCATCAAAACCAATAATCTTCTTTCCAAGGATCACAATCATATCATTCTCCACCCTTTTATCCTCTAACATACACTTACCCTCCACCACCATATGTAGCTACTCATCAAGTACTCATTAATCATCCATACCAATCATCTTCTACTCCTTTTACTCCAACTCCATTAACTCAAACACACTTGGGTTATTCGGTAACTCACCCTTCATCATCTTCATCCCCTTCATCACCATCTCTCTACAATCCGATGATTCACTACAACAACAACAACAACAACAACAACAACAACAACAACAACAACAACAACAACAACAACAACAACAACAATGAGGATTCCCAATGGGCGGATAGCTAATTCCGTTTTTTTTTTATAACTTTCTACTATGTTTTTTCTAATTCTATAGATAATTCTAGTTATAAGCTTAATTTCAATTTCATGTCTATTTCAATACCTAAATGTAGTGGATATGTTGGTGCCACAACTCTATTTAATTAAACTTGTGCTTATGTTAATTGGTGTCTACAATGATAGTGTAGTATGTAATCGAGCAAACACGAACCACACATCATGAATTTCTTGAATTTAAACAACAAAAAACACTATGAACCCTAATTACCAAATTACATTCCTTTGTTGATTTCGTGGATGAAAATTGAAATTGAAATATGCACAATATATATCCCCCTTTGAATGTAGAACAAACCCTTCAAAAATTGGGCAATGATTCTTCCTATAACACCATTAAAATCGAAAGGGGGTAAAATGTGGTGTGAGGGTTTTGAGTGAGAGAGAGTTTGTGAAGAAAAAGAAGTGAGGGAAATCCGACCGGTTTCTGGCCTTTTCTAATTACCAGGCAGACACTGAGTGGTCGTCTGGTCAAGGTCAAACCTTGACTAGGGGGCAGACATACAGTGGCCGACCCCAATAAAGTAGCGGCCTTTCGATGGCCGCCTCCCACATTTTATGCAAAACACCAACATTTTTATGCACCATTGTGCCTGCTCTTAGTAACAAGATAAATAATCTTTATTTGGATTGGTCTAGCCTTTGCATTACTATGAGCACTAAAGTTTTACCAAATGAGAAAATACAAATATTACATGTGGAAGCACATGATATAGGTATGGTCTACACAATAATAATAATGTGCCAAGATTATAATACGATATCTATCTTGCGTGTTTCATGAAAATGATAGGATACCTAGAATTATCAAAATAATTTGTCGCGTTCTTCAATAAAGGTGCTAAAGATTCCATATTTCCACCTATATATTTGTACACATACTACCCAATCCAATGTATTGACTATTGCAAACTCGGTTTATTAAAAAGATTATTGCAAACTCGCCACAGAATCCTTGCCGTTGTACTATCTAACCGTCCATTTAGAGAGCCACCGGAGACCTGTTGTAAAGTGTTTTCAAACAGAAAGTAACTGTTGATAAAGGCGGGTACCAAAACATTATGGGCAGGTACCAATTCATATATGACAAAATAATCCTGATCATTGGATCCATCAATGGTTCCCGCCTTGAAATTATTGGTATCTACCTTTAATAATTCGTGTGACAACAGGTTTGAGAAATCAACTTTGCATTCGGTACAACTAAGATTGGCCCTATGCAAAGGTGTTTTAGGGGATTGCCAAAATCTACCCAAGTTACCAATCCTCATATCTTTCAATTTTACGGACTTTGACAATATGAAATAAAATTTAAAATTGGGAATATTACAAGGAGGTCATACAATTATGACCCGATTTACAAAACCATCACACTGATACAAGCCATTTACAAAATGGTCACAAATTGGTTAAGTGATCCGTTAACTATGAGGTGGCAGTTAAATCCGCCTGGAAAAAGTCATCAATGCCCTTAAATACACGTCGATATTACCGAAATATCCTTGAGTT
>JAJJMA010182055.1:0-13605 GCA_023529015.1 Papaver nudicaule
ATGACACTTCACCCGCTCACTAGAATCACCGTTGAATCATGCAAATGCATCATCAATCAGCGAATGCTCATAGTGTGGTGTGTCATTGAGTTCTCATATACAGATGATCTATGATCTAAGTTCAAAACTCGTGAGTATTCCCAATTCTACAAACTCATTGCTACCCCCTAGTTTTAGGTACTGGGAATAAAATAAAAAAAACACGAGTCACATGACTGAACTGTGAAATTCTACCACGAGATGAAATTAAAACATCAACAACTAAACACATTAAATCTGTAAAAAGGATAATGAGGGAATAAAAATAGAAGGAAAATCTGTTGAACAAAAAACAAGGTGAGATTCACCTCAACATCTCAACTATTCATTCTAAACAATGGAAATCTTAGCTCCAGCTTCTTCAAGCTGTTTTTTAGCATCTTCTGCTTCATCTTTTGACACAGCTTCCTTGAATTTCTTGGGAAGTCCTTCAATCAATTCCTTGGCTTCTTTCAGTGCCAAATTTGTTAATGCTCTAACAGCTTTAATTGTAGAAATCCTTGCACTACTTGGAACTTCCTCAATCACCACATCAAATTCAGTTTTCTCCTCAACAACAGCTGGTGCCTCAGCTCCAGCTCCCGGAGCTACCGCAACGGCAGCAGGAGCAAATGCTGCTGCAGAAACACCGAGTTCTTCTTGTAACCAATCTACAAGACCACGAGCTTCTTCTAAGGTCAGGTTTTTAAGATCAGTTCCTATTTTTTCAATTTTCTCTGTGGGCACAGCGTTGATTGGTGGTAGGAATGTGGCTTTTCGGGACAATTTGGAGTTTCGCAGAGGGAAATCTGATGTTTGTTGCGGGAAGGTTGAAGATGAGGATGTAGGAAAAGCAGAGGTTAGTGAAGGATAAGATGGAGTGCGAAGAGTGATAGCTGAAAGAGTGGAAGCCATTTTTCCTCTGAGCCTTGGAAGAGAGAAGAGAGACGGGGAATAAGAAGGAATGGAAGAGGAATGGATAGGATGAGGTCGTTATATTGGTACTTGAGACTTAGTGTAATGGGCTAAAACAGATAAACCCGGGCCTCTTCTGTTGACCAACATCAATGGGGTATCGTTCACCCCACTGATCAGAACAGGACAAAAGTACAGAAGAACAATGATTGTTCAAAAAAATGGTTAACATCTTCTGTATATTATCGTGTAACTAAAATCTCCGTGACGTGTTTGTGTCTACATCGTATTAAGTAGAGAAATTAGAGAGTAGTAAGTGACCAACCAAATCTTTGAATGGAAACAAACTACGGATTACCATACTAGTTTCAGTCAGCTGGTTCAAACCGGCAGACACAGTCGTATATATTTCCTTTCAATAGTTTCTCAGCTAACCTTTGATTCTTCACCATTGCGAGCTGAAATCACAGATCAATTCCTTTTAATCTAATGGCACAGACTCGTGATCTAATCCAACGATGAATTTGATGGCACATATTTAAGGATAGATGCTTACCTTCAGAGCATCACATTTAAAATGAGCATTGAAGTTGGTGTGAATAGCACGGCCCATCCCTTCCAAGATAACCTGACAAACTCAAATAAGCCAAGTTAGGGTGACATCTATACTTTGAACAGTATCTATCTTTATGCCAATGCTTTAGACTTAAATTTAAAGAAGAAACAAGAGTACAAGTCACGTTAAGCTTGCCAAAGGTTTCATGAAATGGTACTAAATTGTTACCAGATCAGCATCACTAGCAGCAGCGGCTAGCTCCGAGCTAACTTGGCGGAAGTCTATGCATGGACCTCCACATCCACTCTCAACGACCGTTAGAGGCACTGATGGTATAGTGTGTTTACAACCACCATGGTCTTTCATTGTTGTTGCCGTTGTATCCATCAGCAGGCCTCCTGCTTCAGCGGCTTTGCGGAGAATATCACAGTACTGTAGAAGGTAGATTAATAGGATAGGTTTATTTGCATTTTCTGGTTTATTAACATCAACTAAAGAAGAACAGGAGGTACATGATCGAATAGAGACCTTATGCCCAAATATTTTCTAAAAAAGGGTAACAGATTGAGAAGTGAATCCTTGTAAAGGACTTCATGAGAATATATAACAATTGAAGTGAATGTTACATATTCTTAGAAACAGACCTTTGAAGCCTCGGTCAGAATTTCAAGAAGTTCCATCGCAGTCGCATCATTTAGGGCAGGAAGGGAGTTTCCAACCAGAACAACCTGAAATAAGATATAAAAAGCCTAAATTTTCAACTAAAACAAATTAAGCAGTAATTATTCAGATGTGGGTCATGGTCATAGAGACAAACAAACTCGCCTCAGTTCCACGGCGTAGAAGCTCCCGTGCTAGTGGAAGCATTCCAAGAACAATATCGGCACCAGAGTTGTCCACAAATAGCAATGCTCTTCTATGCGGCTTAGGTTTCTCGGTAGCAGAACCTAGCACTCTGTCCCTAAAGGTATCAAAGTCATCCACCTGAAAGGCGTAAGAGCTCAAATATTTAGATTTCAGCAACATTAAGCAAGCTCCAAAATATGTGGTTAGTTATGCTACTTACACGCCAAGGCCGACACATTTTGTTGCGACTCATGCGGTATATTTCAATAATGCTTCCATTATGATAAAGGTCCACACATGCACGTGATCCCCAATCAAATATATTTGCAGCAAGAACACCCTCAATTACAGAATGTAAACGATTCTCCTGCAGATTACAGGACCCATGTAGTCAAAGATGTGTAGGTCAATCACCTCTAAGGGAGGGAGATATTCAACATCTAGCAACTCTTGTTAGGTAGAGTAAGTCATCATTGGTCATACCTCGGTCATACTATCAAGCTCCATTAAAAGGTCAGGGAAAACTACAAGTGATGCTTCATTTTCTCTGTCACATAGGGGAGAACATAGTGAGGCTTGGGAAACTTGCTATACAGAAGAACACCAAAAGATACATTTCATTTTGTTCACTTCTACCTCTGTTTTATGGTTTTATACGCATCGACAAACTGAAACTCCCTCAAGCAATCTTCTCTTAACTCCAAAAGATTTGCAAGTCCCAGCTTTCCATAAGCAGCAGGCTCTTCCATCAATCTATTTTTTGAATGCAAAAATAACTGAATTAGGAATCATAATATATGAGAATCATAAATAAATAGTTACAATTTTGTGGTGGCCCTGCTTACACAAACATTAACTACTGGTTGGAGATTCTCAATACAACAAAAACAATCGAAAATGTTATAGTTATACTAGCACTAGCATGTGGCGCTTCCGCCCTTTTTGGATCCAATGTTATAAAGTTATCCAGAAATTACTTATGTTGACTGCACCTTACCTGGCCAAATGAGCTGAGAATGCATGTGCAAAGCCGTCACCCTTTCTTTTAGCGACGTCAGTTCCACCTTCACTTGCTACCGCCTGCCATAATGCACACAGAAAATCTCGATTGTTAAAAAAGATCTCACCATAGCCTCGGACCCTAAAATAAATAAATAAATAAATAAAAACTGGACATGAGACATCTAGATATTCAGTTGTTCGAGCAAACTGAAAACTTGTAAGGACTTCATAATTTTATACTCAGACTCTTTAGTACTTTATTTCTGGAAGATGATTTAGAAAACTTTGTATGCCTTTTACAGTGCCAGTTTTCCTCAACAAATAGACATACAAATTTGACATCCAACTCACAAGCATACAGATGATTACCTTATCAACAAGGTCAGGCAAAACTTCTGATAGGATGGTCAACCAATACCTACAGAAAGGTTTTGTATCATGAGATAAGTATGACACGAATGATTACTGTCATCAACAGCAGTTGAGTGATAATCGCACAAGTAGAGAAAATGAATACACTCACTTAAGTTCCGCTTGATCTGAGAGATCAAAAGTATTAGGGTCATACCTGTAGACAGGAAGTTGATATGATGTTAGGAGTTACATGCTTGCAAAGGTTAATCCAGAAAATAACACTGTCACGGGTTTCTTATCACCATCACATGCATAAATGCAGCTAAGATTTGTCTATGTTGTTCTTTCTTCAATCTTGACCTTAGCAGAGGTTATAGACAATAAGATACTAGAGAAGGAGACGATTACAACAGACGAACTTAAGGAAGGGCGAAGTGTAGGTGGCATTGATCTAGTCCAAGTGGAAATATGCATTTGAGTCAAAAAAAATTAAAAAATAAATAATGAGAGTGGACGCACATCTTCGGATCAGCCAATAATGGAAACACCTCGAGGGTCGGTACGACATGAAGAACTCCAACATTTAAAGCATCTCCTTTGGAGGAAGAACGTGCCAAGCCTTCAGGATCCCTGATTCCCTTTAAAACAATGGGTACAGGTGCAATAATCTCAGTTCCTTTCTGAACAAACTTTTCCATCCATGTAATCTACAAAAAAGAAGAAGGTAAGTCAGATTCCATAAGCTCGCCCAACTACTTGCATTGATGGCATAGGTTCTTACATGCTTCCCATCCACAACTCAAACTAATCAAATTAAACAAGTGGAAGAAAAAAAACGCATACTAATTGCACTATCCAGTTGGTGTGTTACTATTTTGGTATTTTGTTGTGGCCACGTCAGAAAATCATTTGGACTGCTCGATGTTCTCACACTTTCTCTATGGAATGCTTTGGATGGCCAGAGATACTATTCTTTTCCGCCAAAGTAAAAGCTTAATCGAGGATAAATCATCCATGCATTGGTAGGGACAGTGTTATCTTTAAGTAGAACGGTTTTTGCATTTCTGGCTAGTTTCATTCTCAAATATATGATTAATTCCATCCATTCATAACCTGTAACCATTTCAACCTGGGTGTTAATTATGTACTTGCCTTCTCATTTAGATCCCTAATAGGTGGGCCATGGATCCTTCCTCCCACATAAGGTGCGCCCATTGGAAAACGCTCTACTAGCTGGTGTGGCATTAAGTCATCCAGACCGTGCTTTTCATAGCTCAGAAATGCACCCAAAGCTCCTAGAAACCCCTCATGCCGCAAAAACATAGCTTGTGCCTCACCCTTTGACCTGGATGAAGACAATGAACAGAAGATGCAATATATCAGCATGCAATGGAGGAATAAAGTACATATTAATTGAGAATGTATAGGCATTCCTAATCATTTGTTTGAATTAAGTTGCATGTTAAAGAAACCAACAGTATAATGAAGCCCTAAATTTAAAATAATACAAAGTCATGTTTTTACCAGTAATTGAACGCATTGGAGATAGTATTCATGGTATAAGCATGACCCCGTATAAAAAAACCTCCAAAAAATATCCGTTTGATCCCAAACCGAAATGCATTCAAGTAAGCGATCTACTGTCCAAATGTCCAATCAAAATTACCAATAATCAGAATCTATGAAGTTCATAAATACTGCATGTCAAAGAGAATTATATGCTCACAACGAATTATTAAGTTACTTTAGAAATAAACAAAAATGTCGTCTGATAGTAGATTTACCTAACAGAAGAGATTGGGTTAGCTGCAACTCACCTGACCGATATTGTAGGAAATCATTCTCAAGAGAGATAAGGTAAGATCTTCGGGTCTGTAATCTTCGAGCTCCTTATTTTCAGAAATTGCCTTTCCAAAGCTAGAAGCAATGTTTGTTGCTGACAGACCAATCTACGACCATTAAATGAATAACCAAATAAGAATCTGCTTGATGATTCTGAAAGGGAACATAAAAACTGCATGCTGGCAACCAGAATAAAAAACCTTATACCAGCTGGCATTTGCAGTAACAAGTAGAACTTTAAAGCTCAAACTTGGTGTGTATCTAAATAACTATCAACAATTGTAGTTTGATCACAAGGTTCATAATTTCATCTGACCAATAAAAACCAAAGAGAGCGTCCATATTTAGTTCAGTGGTTACAGTCACACAGGTCCTAATGAGTCCACCGGCAGATAGCGGGAACAACTATCTTGCAGAGAAAAACAATCAAGTACTTTAAATCCCGATCAGTTCCATTTTCATAAACTGGAATAGGAGAATTGCATTACACACTTGCTTGTCAAAACTGTTTTCAGGCACATTATGTTTCTTTTGGTAATACACATCATTTGGAATTTTGCAATTCCAACAATTTGATTCCCATGCATATCATATCTCTACTGTGAGCTAAGGTACATATTAAGAGGACTTATTTGCTAAACCAACAAGGTAACAAGAGAATAGACTAGAATAAAGTGCATCAAAATATAGATACCTTGGAATAGTCCATGCCACCATAGATGTCTCCAACAAACATGTCCACAGCTTTAATATCACCTCGCTGACTCATCTCAAGCAACTCATCAAAACTGGACGACAAATGTATGCGGGGAATAAATTGAAAGTAGGAATTCAGTTGACAAGATTAGGGACAGGTATAGAATACAAAAAATCCAACAGACCTTTGACACTTCGTCAAAAGCTTCCCCAGTCCCCAGAAAGTACCACCTCCAACGTTTGTCCCACTAACCCGCTCAAACGTACCATCTCCATCCACCTAAATCCAGCTCAAGGTTGGCAGATTGATTAGATTTTCAAAAGGGTCTCAAATGCTGAACCTTGAGAGGTTAAAGGCCACAAAGTAGGACTATGTTGTTACCTTTATTATACTAACGCCAGATCCGATATTAACAAGAAGATAGGGGTACAAGTCATCATGGTCAATCTGCACAAATTCTTTCTGTCCCCCAACATGTGTGAAAGCTTCATGGGAAATCGCCTAGTAAAAAATGCATTAAAGACATTAGATGAGGTTCTCTCAACAATACTTTCCTGATATATCAAAACTCTCAAATAAAGAGATGGTGCCTAAAAAGATAAAGAGAAGTCTCGACTGAGAATAAGATTACGGTTGTTTTACATGTCATGCCATAATCTAGTAAATGTCTTTGATGAGAACGCCACACATCACCAAAAAAGGAAAAAGAAAACGGTATTTGAGAATCCACCTTCAACAAAAAATTTGCTCCAGCCACCAAAGCATCCATTTCATCTTCTTTATCAATGCTAACCCCAAGTTTCTCTTTGAACAAATCAGCAAACTTAAACGCCCCACCACCTGTTGCCTGCTCATAAGGTCAGTTAATAGTTCTCACTTGCATTAAGGCATAGATACAAGTCTTCTACGACAATTCCTATTAAACTATCAATTTGCAAGCAGATCCTCGAACCATGATTATAAATTTTATATTACAGTATCTTCTACGACAATTCTACAGTATCCGAAAAAAGTAATGTTTAAATTTTTGCCTTGGAAATTACCTTAATAGTTGCAGAATTGCCAGATGAAATTTCAGAAGAACCAAGATGAAGTTGCTTGGAAGAGATGAAATCCAGACACTCATTAATCTTGCGAGTTTCGAAGTTAACGAAATGTAGTCTCCCGCCACCAGAAGAAGTAGCAGATAAAATGTTCCTCCTACTATTAAAACTGGAACTCCCAATTGTATCCTTCAATGATTTCTTAGAACGATCTTGCTCATGTCTTGAAAAGTATACTAACTTAATCAATGATCCTAATCAAACACAAACAAAAACAAAAACAAAAAAACAAAACCCTAGAAATCAAGAAATGATCAAATGAACAATACAATGTATACTGATTATTGAGTTGGTTAGATAGTTAATTACCTCCAATGTCTAGAGCTAGATGAGAAATATCATCAGATTGATTAGGTAATAAAATAGTTGGATCTTTTTCTTCATAATTTCCTTGAATCTCAGCACCTCTTAGATTCAACTGAGGCCTTACAATATTCTTCTTCTGTACAACTTCCTCCATTTCTATCTCAATCTCAATCTCAACTTCTTCTTCGTTATCTTTGTTATTCATTTAATCAAGTTTATCAAAATGAATCAATCAAATCAATAATCCCATTAAAATCCTCACACTGTGTACACTTACGTAAATCTGTCTCTCTCTCTCTCTCTCTCTCTGATCAAGTATTCCTTGTTAATCAGTATCTCAGCTAACAGTATTTTCAACTGTAGTTCAATATGAGAGGAATCGGAGATTATTCAGTGTGATTCTGAGAAAACATCAAAGTCACAAAGTGGAAGATGCATCAGTTTACAGTTGAAAAATGCTTATTTACCCCGATGAGTGCTGCTGTATCGTTGTTACTAAAAAAAAAATAGGGCAAGCCCCAAAAAATATGCCTCCGCTTTTTGAAACACATTTATAAAATGACGGATATTGACTTTTTCCGTAACGGAAGTTAACCGCCTAGGTGGCAGTTATCTAGTCATGGAAAAGTCATTTAAGTCCCTGAGTTAGTTGATTGAGTTAACTCATAATTAACTCGACTCAGTGCAATTGAAACGCATATATACTCCAGATCTCCAAATTACAAATCAAATACCGTGATTATGATACCTAATTCTTTTCATGAAATAAAAGACTTGGTTCAAGAACTGGTGGCTACTGAACTTGATTTGTAAAGAACTGCACACTCAGGCCTTTCTATAAACATCTTGTGTGTGTCTCGCTGATGAAGTAGGAATGAGTTTGATGTGTTCTTCTAAGCCCTGTATATCTCCTTCCTGCAGTGTTTCATGTTTAAACAACAACCCACAATCCTATTCATACACAAACACTGAAACATCTGATAATCATATCTAGTTACCAACTAAAACAACAACAGCAACCTCACTTGTTCAACTGATTTTTCTGTACTAAGTATTCGATTCGAGATAACCCAAGTTTCTTGTATATTTGCATCTTCTTCCCCAAATTTGATAAACAAAAAAAACCAATTCCCATGTTACAAATTTGATAAACCAAAAAACAATTCCCTTATGTGTGGACTGGTAGTTCAGGCCTTTTATCAAACACGATGTGCGTCTCTCAAGTGGTGGTCTGGTTCCTTCTTGATGGCTCGATTTGTTTCTCCAAATTCAAATTCCCTGCATAATATTCAAATCCAAACAAAACCCATATCTCCCAACACTACTAGGACTCAAAGTTCATCTAATTCATCCCCAAGTTGAAACCAAGAAATCAATCACAAATCACTCTGAATATTGAGATTAAAATAGAAAAAATACAAACACACTTGCAACAACAATTATAACAAAATTCATTGCACCACTTCAAAAATTCTAGACCCACAAACCAAATAAACCCCAAAAAACTCTCTTCAAAACCAATGGAAGCTTCGTTTCTTCTTGTTTTGAGATTCAATAATCATTGATTATTACATAAAGGGCAAATTTCTAAAATGGTCGGAAAAAAAATGGCTAATTTCTATGTCGGCCACGTTTTTTTGCTCTTTTCCAGAATGATCATTCCGTTAGCTTTTCCGTCAGGGCCCACCTAAAAAGTCAAATCCATTGATTTTAGTCAAGATTCTCTATGGAAATTACCACCATATCCTTGGTACAGATCAACCGCTTGTTTAATAGACGGTACTAGATGAATCAAACACACATGTAAACCCACACGTGTGTAACTGTTAACCCTAAAACCAAAATCAGTCACACGATTTTCATTTCCTTTCTTCTTCCTCTTTCATTCTCGGCCGAAATTTTTCATGCTCCTAGATCCAACAAGCCTGCTTCTTTTTTTTCTTTTTGTCTCGTCGAGAAACCCCTTTAGCAGCTGATAGATTTAGGGGGTTGGGTAGAGAAGCAATTAGTTACGAAGGAGTGATTAGTTAAGAAGAAGTGATTAGGCTATAGGCGTTATCAGTAATGGAAGAATAGTGATTTTGAAAGGATTTTGGTAAGAAAAAGATAAAAGATTAAATAACTTGAATGGGGTTTCTGGTGGTAATGGTATGAATTGAGTCTCTTGTGTTTGAATGGGGCTACTGTTCTTGGTTGGAGATTTGGGGATCTTGTGTTCTGTAATTTTCGGTGTTGATTTGTTATTACTAATGGTGAACTTATTATGAAATCATAACATTCTCTATTACTATTGCTTGTATTTTATTTCACCGTGTTTGATTAATTTATGTTCTTCACTAATTTCATTATTTGATGTTAATAAAATTTGGGTTCTTGATTCTTGATTTGAAACAAATGGTTTGGGGATTTTACTGATGTAATTTGGATTGTAGTTTTTGTTCGATGATATTTGTGTTTCGTTTACAGATCTATCTAGAGAGTTGTTGATGGTAATAAAGGTTGGTTTTGATTCTTGTTGCGATGGAGAATCTGAATTCAACAGGAACTAAAGATTAGGGACTACTTCTTTACTGATTTGGAAAAGGTTTGAAAAATCGGCCATCAAATTAGTTTGTTGTTGTTGTAATTCGATTGCCATCATCTTTGTGATTATGTTCAGTGATTTTGTATTTGATTGTTAATAATTGTTATGCAATTTGATTGTCGATGAAAATTGAGATTCATGTTGTATGAAATTATGTAATTCCAGTGATTAATGAAGACTAAGATCACTTAGGGAAGAAACTGGTTTTCATAAACTGAGTATTACACGTTTTCTGAACCGAGTCATGAGTTGGCTAGGAAATGATTCATTGGGGTAACTCACTGATCTAACCTCCTGAGGGTTAAAATGTATTTTTCTTATATCAGTTAAGTGCCACATAGGGTTAAAACGGTCAATATCGGCCATTCTGGAAAAGTTGAAAAAAAACGTGGTCACTTTAGAAATTAGCAATATTTTTTTTGGTCATTTTGAAAAATTGCCCTTACATAAACGCACAGTAGTGATGATTATAATTATCAAAACCCTTCTACTATATCTTCTTCTTCTTCCTGTTTGAATAATCATCAACCACCCAGTGAAGAATCAATCAAACCCTGGAAATAAGCAAAGGATTATATTATTCTGTGATTCTCTTTCCAATGCAACCCCACAATAGTGATGCTAAAACCCCAATTAATAAACACAGAGGCAGATTTTTTTTTAAAATTTAAGGCAAATGGAGAAGACGAGCTATGGAGTTAGAGATGGAGAAGACGGGTTATGACGAAGATTGAGTAGAAGAAGATAGAAGAATGTTTTACTTTGGGGGAATGTAAGGATAGGTTAGTAATTTCCTTGTAGAATCTTGACTAAATCAATGGCTTTGACTATTATGGTGGGCCCAGACAGAAAATATAACGGAATGTCCATTTTATAAAAGTGTTTCAAAAAACGGCCGACATAATAATTAGGCATATTTTTTGTGGTCATTTTAGAAATTTGCCCAATTATCCCACTTGTAAAAACGACAAGGTCTTTCATTAAGAGCCTTAAATAAAATTTATTAATAAATGTTGTGACTACAACCATTTACCAAATTCAGACCATATGTATTCATTCCAGTTATAGCCTATGTGTGAACAATATCCTCTAATATCTAGTCTACTCACTGGTTGAATTTTAATAATTAATAGGCGTAGAGATGTATTACGGTCTAGCTCCAAACTCATAGCATACCGACCTCCTTCCCAAATATGGAAATGTTCTTTCCGAAATACTGTCCGAAACTACCCCTCCAGCAATCATGTATCATTTTATTTTTTTAATGAAATCTGAACCCAAGAGTACCCAAGGCACACACAACACCTTAAACTCAACAACAATGGTCAACCAAATGGTTAAACACACACATCAAATACCACATAGAATCTTTGTCTAGCAGTCACATAACGTACATCAACCAAGAAGCAAAAAAAAAAAAAAAAAAAAAAAAAAAAAAAAAAGGTTAACCCCTCTCTTTCTTTTCCCAGTTCAAAATTGAGTTTAGTCTCATTATAAATATCAGACTAATTAACCACACAATAAATGTGGTACCGATGACTCCCACCCAACTAAAGAAATCAACCACCACTCTGGCAGCTCTTCTTGCACTAGACCAACTATACTCAAGTCGAACACATCATGCGCATCTACAAATTAATTTATGAATATTGTTCTCAGACAATAACATGCAGCTTACAAGGCCATAAGAGTAACCAAAATTCTATACTAAGCGGAAATGTAAATATCAAAAACGTATTTACACTCTTGAATTACTTCACTTCGTACACAATTTAAATAACTTTTCATACTTTAGCAATTTATGATAACTATAAGCAAGAACCAATATTCATGTTCAAAAACAAACTGCTCCCTACTTTCGGTGCGTAATTCACAATAAATCACCAGAAATTCAAATCGCGAATTTAATTAAATAGGATATGAGAAATTAACATTTCTAGTTCAAGCAATAATTGGTGGGTTCAGAGTTCTATCATCACTAATTAAGAATCAAAGTATAGACTCCAACTACCAAACAATTTATTATCTTACAAAAGCATACAAGAAGTCTGTCAAAGATATAAAAGGGATAATTTATAAGACCTCCACGACTACAAATTTAGGGGACATATCTAACTGATTTGAGGGAACGTATTCAAATGACATTTTTGAAAGATCTGTCTAATGTTTCTTTCAGGGAACCTATGTTTACCATATTATTCTCGAGTACGTAATAAGTAGTAATAATGTTCTCAAATAATATAATACAACGTACGCAACCCTTTAAGTGCATTTTATGGACTTAGAATATAGAAGATATATTACACCCAATAAAACCAATATTGTATACCTCTACATTGTTGGAAATGAACTTTGGTTATCACACTTAGTTTTTATAAGAAATAAAATCGTATTACTCTCAAAAACTTCGGTCGTATAGACCTTAATTTCTTACAAGACCTCTCACGCTAGACTTGAGCTTATAGACTCACTTACCATTCCGCTCAATTACAACTTCGTTTGCTAGCACAACTGCCTTATTTATAGGGGAACTTAACCGAACCCAAGAAGATTCTAAATTCTAAACAAATATCTACTGCACCCAACTGTGACCACACCACACTAGAATACTAGAGAATGATCGTTATCTTACGAACATTTTCCGATATCTCATTTACATTCGTATTAAGGACAGTAAGCTCTCTACACAATAATTTTCTGGATAATATTTTCAGATTACATATAACAACAATACTGCAAAAATAATCACTAGATTTCCAAAATCAAGGGGCAACAGTTGTATGAAATACAAGACACAAGTCTAACATACTGAAGCTCATTACACAAATTTACAGTCCAACCTGTAGTCTCATACGTCAAAATGTACAAAGTAACTTGTGACTCAAGTGGACACAATGAGCACTTATCCACCCAATGCCAAGATTTTTTTTTTTTTTTTTTTTTTTTTTTAGTTTCCACTTTAGCCACCTTGTCATACATCCAAAGGGATACTTTTATTCAATCTCATCAGTCAACTAGTAATCAACAATATGAAAAATGTTGGATATCTTGCAACAATGAAACTTCAAACGTTAGATGTATCAGGTGATAAATATATATAGAAATGTAAATGACATGAACAGTTTCTAGGATTCCTACGAGGGCAGAGCCACTAGTTCGACTAGTTGTCCTTAACAAATTAGTCCGCGGGTACACTCGAAAATGAGTGATGCTATACCCCAACAGCGGAGATTTGTCCAGGATAGAACTGCCCGATACAGCGATTGTCAGCACAACAAACACTGCACATTTATCGAACTTAGCAACTGGCTGGAAGGGAAATAAACACGCAGTGCGCAAATCAAAGCGAGAAGAGGGGAAAAGACATCAGGATAGTAGCTGT
>JAJJMA010182074.1:0-22024 GCA_023529015.1 Papaver nudicaule
TTATTGTATGTTCAGTTCCTATTTGATTTAGTTTTCTTCTTGTAGTTAATGAATTGGGCTACTGCAATGTGTTTCTTTATAGTACTAGATAACCGTTGCCACGGTGGGAGGCCGACGATTAACTTATTAAGGGCAATTCCTATAGGGTGAACAAATCCGGAATTCACCCTTTTTAGTGCTGCTGTGATACCAAAAAGGGCAAACCAATATTAATATTGGTTTGTTGAATGAGGCGTAAGAACAGCCGAATAACACCTGTTATGCCACAAGTTATATCAAACGGCATAACTTATACCGCTTGACTCATTACACCGCTATATAGCTTTACCATTGGAGCAAACACGGTTTGCCTGTCCACCTGACATGACAAAGACAAATAATTTGTGTATTACATTGGAACTGCCCTAAGATGTCACGTCTCTACATAACATTTGGGTTTAACATACAATGAAGGCCACGTATGCAGCCCATATGAAATTGTGATAAACCATTTTTGATGTTGGTTTGATACGTGGTAATCACTGGAGTGTCTCGCTCCACGTGTTGTTGCTATTGAAAACATATCAAGGTTACATTGGTAATTTAATTTATTGTTAGAATGCTTAATCAGAACAACTCATCAGGTATCTTTTTCTAAAATCTAACCCCTGCCTTCTTCTTCCACCGCAACTCTCTTCCTCCTCCTCCATAATACTGTACTTCATAACCCTCACCACTAAATCACCATCGCTCCTCTTCCTAATTTCCTACTAATAATCCATCACCGAAACCACTATTTTTAGTTTTATCAGATTTATCGATTGGTGGTAACGACAGTCAAATCGGTTTATGAATCGTGATAATTTCATCAAAGGGGTTTGATTGGGAGCAGTGAAAGTAAGAAATTGGGGAGCGAAAAGAGTTGCAAAATTTGAGTCGGGCAAGAAATGGGTGGAAATAAGAATGGTAGTCGGGGTACGACCTTAGTTGAACAGGATCTGTTCTATAGGCTCGTACCTCTGTATCCTTGAGTTCTAAGAATGGTAGTCGGGTGTTGGGTTTGCAAGTCGGATATGGTTTATGGATAGAGGCTCGGTTTTACCCGACCCGTCAACCCTTTCTTCTCTACCGATTAGCTGAAGAACAGCTCAAATTTTGTATTGATTGATTACTCTGTTTTCTTTACAGAGAGTTCAAATTCTGTATAATTGAACCAATTCGTAGACAAAAATGGTTAAAGGGGTACGATTGAATTCATTTTTGTTTGTAAATTGCTTGTAATCAGGTAGATTTGATCAATTTATTTAAAAAATCAAAATTAGCATCTTTCTGAATCTTTGAATTAGATCGAATTATCAGTTTTTGTCGTTCAGATTGAATCATTGAAATGAAATTTGTGGAATATACAATAGTAAACATTTGAAATAGGTCGAAATTTTGAAGAAAACGGTTATAAATTGATCGAATTTTGATCAAATCATTGAGAAATTTGATTTTCAAAAGCTGATGACAACATTGCGGGACTGACAATATTCTTACAACCATCCTATAAAGGCCTCCTTACAGTCGGCCAATTATAACCCAAGTTCCAGAACAGTCTTTTGATCTCAATAACACCTCCAATTTCTTCTTTCCATCAATTCCACCTATGTCAGCAGCCATTCCCTTTTCTGAAGATATAGTAATGGAGGTGGGTTCACTTTAGATCTCGTGAAATCATCAATTAGAAGAAAAAAATGGGAAGTATATCATCAGATGAAGAAGGTTATGATGAAAGATATGGTGGTAGTTATAGTTTAAGTGCAGATGTAAGTGAATCAGAGAGTTCTAGTAGTTAGTAATTGGTAAAGATATTGTTGTTTTAGAAGATGAGAAGCCTGAAAAACGTTCAGTTGATATATCTGGTTAGTCATTAATATTCTTGTTTCAATTTTTGGTTTTCCACTTTTTCTTTTTTCTGATTGGGGAAGAAGATCTAATTGATTATGGTGTGAATTTGATGCAGAAATCGAAATGATGAAGGAGAGATTTGCAAAGTTATTACTAGGAGAAGAAATGTCAGGTGGAGGATAAGATCCACGCAGCTAAGTGTTTGAACAGACTTGGGTTGGAAGGTTGTTTTGAAGGGATTCTCTGTTTTGAGACACTGAATCCTACTCATAACAGTACCAATTCCGATGGTGAAGATGAACAAAGAACAAAACCTTTATAAAGGGTTGCTGTTGGTGGTTCCTCATGAGTCTGAATTCAAATTCGTGTTGGTTTTCTGGGCAAATTCTGGTGGTGGTTGGGGCTGTTGCAGTAGGATGTAGATTTATAAAAATCTTTTACTTCATTTTTTTTTTTTCTGTTCAAAACCGCGGATAACGCATCCGTCCGCAAATCCGCGGATGACGGATGCGGACACGGGTGCATATCTTAATCCGCACCATTTGACGGATTGGGTGCGGGAGACCCCTAATCCGCATCCGTCCGTCCGTTGCTCACCCCTAGTCTAGGCGGACAACAATGTGAACATTTCAAAAACCAATTAACCCGTGAGAAATAGGGGGCTGGTTTTGGTCCTTTTGGATCGCACTTTTGCTCTATATCATTTAGGTGATGTTTTAAAAATACCAAATGTGATGTTTTGCACACATGTAGTTTTTGGTAGGTTCACGAACTGCGGGTTCGTTCAATTGTCACAAATAGGGTCAGTTGTCGTCGTCTGTAAACTGGCTCTCTAAACTTATTTGAACATAAATGTTTAGAAATTCATAAATATGTTGATTAGTTCTGTGGGATTATTTTTTTGGCATTTGTTTATAGGATGTCTGGATACAATTTCAGAATAACTTTTTTAGAAGCGCAAAATTAATTTTTTTTTTAGCCAAAACCTTATTATTTTAGAATTTTAGAATTAATTTCGTCTTCTGGTATCCAAACACCCTATTAGACATTACTCAATTGGTCTCCCGTTTTTATAACTATACATGTAAGAATCAGAAAAGAATTGGTCGCTTGATTTATAAAGACGATATTTTCAATTCAATGGGAAAAAATAATCTTTATTTAGAGATACCGAGTAGATCCTAAGCTACAACTTTGAATTGACTATAAACACCTGGACTCCATAATATTAAGTTAACACTATTACATTGAAGTAGCAGGCAAGCGAGCAACAAGTTGCGCCGCAAGCCCTTTCTGAATGGCAAATCCTATTCTCTTAAAAATAAATTCTCTTGAACCCGGAGTCATGACATTGCTATGCATGACTTTTTGCACTCTCTTGAGGAGTCCAACAGCTTCTGGAGCTAAGAAACCAAAAGTATCAAAAGCGAATGGGATAAAGGCATGGCCATTATCATGGCACGCTTTCTCATGTTTGGCTATCTTACCTGAGGCCGCCCTTAATGCTGCTTGTCCGACTGTAAAGGTCCCATGCCCCCTGCCAACTAATGGAGAGACCCCCGTGAGATCGACACATGCATGCTTCCCATTGACCCATCCAAATATGAGGACATCTGCCGGTCGAAGTGTTGATCTCCCTTCGAGCGGATCCGTCAAGAAGTTAACAGCCGCTTCTTTCTTCGCTGAAATACCAGCTCGCCACAATACATCATACAAAGTATCCCTCACACGGTCATGTCTCTGTTTAAACCCCGGGTCTACCTTGCAATGAACAGCATGCTCTCCAAAGGCGTCCAAGCAGCCTGTGAAACAAGCAGGGCACTGTGTATCTGATGGGTACAAAGGGATCATCAACCTATATTTGAGAATGGCACGGTACTCCAAAGGCGACATCTTCTGACCCAGGCCATCAATCGGGAGAGCAAGGAGGAAATCCTGGGCATGCGCTGCTTGAAGACATCCAAAAACTGCTTTTTGTCTATCTGACAACTCGTAAACTCTGTCCATGTCTTTAACCACTTTCCCAAAAAGAGCACTCGCCAATGCATTTTGGGCTTTAGGGGGGGCGGTGTCTTTATTGGTATAATTTTTAAAGTCAAAATCAGGGAGAGTTACCTGTAAGTTCTTCAAAGCTTTTTTGAAACTGTCATCCATGCCTTCAACCTCACTGTTCCTCAACATATGATCTTGCAAACCCCATGATTGGACACGAGATGCTAGAAAGGCATATTGAGATGCCTCACTAGCAGTGTATAATCCAAGTCCACCATATCTAATAGGAAGAGTGGATAGCCTCCACTGCAACTCTCCAAAGAATGATCCCCCACATACCACGATGTCCTCAATCACCTGTCTCAGACCTCCATCAAATATCTTTACTGCCTCCTCAATCCATTCAGGTTGGCAAATACGAAGTCCAAACAACAACTTTGCTATGCCCATACATGAACGTAAGAGTAGTAATTCACTTTGGGGATCATGGAGCTTTGACAAAATATGCATTAATTCCACTGCCTTTTCCGCTCTCCTAATTGCGAGACCTTGCACAAACTCAGAATCCAGACTAACAGCTCCTCCCAACAACTTCACCCCTCTATTTGGTCTTGAAATTTCAGTCGGAAACAACCCCTCACATAACTTCCGTCCATCACAAGTAGGCCAAAAAATTTCAGTCTTCTTGATATTCAATACCAGCCCTAATGCAGGACCTTCCGCCTGGATGACCTTAAGAGCCCTTGCAACCTCTGCGGTATCACCTATAATAGTACCATCATCAAGATACCAAGCCTGCAAGGATAATGTACATTGGTCTTGTATCTTTGCCACAAGCTGATGAAGCACCAACGAAAATAGCAATGGTCCTAAAGGGTCACCTTGTTGCACACCTGTAGACGACTGAATGTGGTAGTCCCCAACATATAATCTTGCAGACTGGCCATATAAATATTCTACCCACGGAGATATAGATGGACACATCTTTCGCACCTCAAGTAACATGGCTGTCCGGTTAACTAGGTTAAAGGCATTGGTGAAGTCCACGGTAAGCATGGTGAGGCTATGGTTTGCATGGTATTTATTAACAAACCTGTTCACAGCATGAAGAATTGCCTCCGCTCCTCCAGAGACTCCCACCCCAAACTGGAAGTCTTGCAAGTATGTTGTCATATCCTTTCCTACCCCTTTCATAGCAATTTTTGACACTAACCGTCGCCAAATCGTCCCAACAGCAATAGGACGAATGCTCTTGTCCGGCTTAAGTAGAGGTGTCAATGGCGCTGATGCGATGTACTCTGCAAGACTAAGTGGACACCTCCCTGCAAGCCACAAGTTAACCACTATTGTCATAGCCCCAACCAATTCGGTAGCAACGGCTGAACCATCCCCACAAAAGGCATCTAAAAGATGTTGTGCCCGAAGACCATCCTTTCCACATGAAGTTCCCTTAGGAAATGATTTGATACAGCTTAAAACGGTGCCCTCTTCTGCTACTAGGGGTGTCTCATGCAATGAGATTGTTGGTTTTGTAGGAGCAGGCATAACTGGATGTTTGTCTTCAAGGGCTTTCCTTGTATCTGCATTGTTTGGCGCCACTCCTGATGAGCTAATAGCTTTCACAGCTGCAGTAAAATGACCATCTGCTACTTTGCGCAAGCAAGCTTTAACATTGGAGTCCACTCTATTATCATCCTCTTTGTCCACATCATCTCCTGAAAACCCCACCCTTGGTGTCTCTAAAACCTCTCTCACAAGCTTGTGTATACCTCCAACTTCTCCCCAAGTTGCCAAAGACTGAAGGATAAGTTTCTGCTGCATTGTCTTGCGGTTCCCAGACTTGCGTTCTTTTCTGCCTTTAGGTCTAAAGACTCTCAAGGTACATCGAGGGAGCAACAAAAGCTTAATCCATTGTGTAAGAGATTTTGGTTCCGCCGCTACTTTGTGGAGTGCCGCTTTGAGGGTGTGAGAAAAAGCAAGCCTGCACCCTTTTGGAATGCTCTTTACGGTACAAACCGGAGCTCTGAAAACTGCATCTAGCGTCTCTATGTTGAGTTCAAAGACTCCATCATCCAGCTGGACTAGACCCTCCTGAGGACATGGGCGAGGCACCCCCATGATGACTTCAAGTATATCTCCCGAAACTTCACATTTTGTAGGTCGAACCTCGACGTTTTCATCGTGTTTACATGTCCTTCGCCAAGAATGGAAGCTCATACAATCATAGCACAACCATTGTTTCAAGGTCCTCAAGGTATTCTCCAACCCAACAAAGACATCCAAGTCGCTCCTTATGACCTCTCTTAAAACATTCTTCCTTTCCATGCCGTAAAGATGTAAGCTCTTCATATGGTCGACCAAACATTTAAACCCTTTGCTACCAATTTCCCCATCTTTGCATCCATGAAAGTCTCTAAAAGGGCAAAGCAATATGCCATTACTTGAGGAAGCCATTCAAGCAAAAAAACAAACAATTGAAGCACAAACAGATATTTTTTTTTCTAAAAGCTATAAAAACTCAACTGAGGCAATTTAACAAACACCTTCCCTACCAAATTCCTAAGTAAGAAAAATGTGGGATTGAGAAACAGAGGAACCCTCCCCCCACAGACACAGCCCAACCCCCATTGAGGTGATGGTGGTGGTGGTCGGGGGAGAGGAGGTGGCGAAATTCAAGTAGAAGGAGGAGAATGGGAGAAAGGGGAGGATTTAGGGGAGGATTTGATTACTTAGAGGGGACTGTAAGTGGGTTTGAGAGATACCAGAGGAAGGGGTTTGATGGATTAAAGGTTTTGATTAGTTAGGAGTTGGTGGTGGTCGTGGAAGAGGGGATTTTTTTTTCTGGTCGGGGAAGAGGGTTTTTTTTTTTAGAGATCGAATCAGGATTTCATTGTTTATTTCAGACCTTGGTTCTTAAGTCAGATCAAGAAAACTAAAAAAAAAATTAAGAATGATGCTAGATGTATCAACGTTTTGGACTAAACTAAAACCAGATACTCACACCCCAAACCCGATCCTCTTGGGATTTGCAGGGAGATCCCACTTATTGTAAGACATCGATTTTGGTTTAATTTGTCCAAAACCTCGATTTCTTCAGATTTTTTGGAAGATAATTTGTAAGATTTGGGTTTCTTTAAGTGGCCACGTGCCAAGTCATGTCAGCTTTACTAGGTTGTTCAACTAGCAAAGTTGATATTTTATGGATCGTAAATTCTATAAAACAAGTTAGAAAATATAGGTGTTTTTTTTAGAGAGAAAAAGAATTTACTAAAACAAATTTTTTTTAGAAACTTGTGTGCTTTTGTTGTTGTTAGAGAATTGTTGTGCTTTTGTTAGATCTTTTTTGCTCGTTCTTAGTTGTATTCGCTTACACACGGCTTGTGTGTCTTTTCAATGAATATTTCATATTGATTGATTAAAAAAAAAAAAGGGTTGTTGTTTGTTTTTCTATAAACCGAATTTTGTCGATCATAACTGACAAATTTTTCATTCATTCATTGATTTAGGAAATCGGATCATTACATATTACATAGTTTACGAAATTTAAAAATTACATAATCTAGTAGGTCCAAACAATCATGTAGTTCATTGATACTTCATCAATGAATCTCGGAGCCGTCTTTTCAACACGTTATAACACTTCTTTTGCGTGTACCTTCATTCGTCATTCTTTATTTGACGTAGAGTCTCGAATCTCGCTTTCTAAAATTAAAGGATGAAAGATAAGAAAGTTAGTATGCAAATATTTAACGATGAAACAAGGTACTCACTTTCCACCTATGAGATTGTCGGGGATGATGGTTAACCATTTCCATAATTCTAACGTACTCTTGCATATCCCTTTTCATGTTATCGAATCGAAAGTCCGAGTTCTCTATTTGCTTCGTTTAAATTCTTGTTGCGCTCTTCAAATAATTCTTTGATCCTCTTTCAAAACATTGAGTTGATTTCATTTGGTCGTTCATGGAAGGCCTGGACGAACGATTTCACTAGATCCTAATCTTCTTCAGTGTCCCCCCATTATCTCCTTTTGAAATTGAAGAAACACAATTGGAAGAAGTAGAACTTAAAGATCTTGAAAAATGTATGTGTGTCTGAGAGGTGGCATGTGTGTGAGAAGGGGTTCTCTTATATAGATGTCATTCCAACATCTATCTTCTTTTTTTTTAAAAATAACCAATAATCGGTAGCCGCATTCATAAATACAACTCGATTATATGCATATCATAAATCTTAAAGAAAAATCGATTAATAATGAAGTCTACAAGCGTCGATTTTAAAGTTAATGGGCTAACGACTTGACATATAAACGTTAATTACCAAGTTTAGAAGAAAAAAAATTGAAGACATAAATAAACTAATTAGACCACGATTCAGCCCATCTACCAAATTACATATTAATTGGATAGATTCAACCTTACGTAAAGACACACTTACTCAAGACTGTTTTAACGTAAAAACAATAAAGGGTTAAAACGGTAATTAAAAGAATAGAGTAATGGTTTGTGTGTGTGAGATGTTTGATGTGAGTACGAAAGGTCAAGTTCGAACACTGCTAGCCTAAATCAGGCACATTGACCGTTCCAGCAGTGCTTCAGTCACAGGAGAAGGATTAGGGTTGGTTTAAGGGAGGGAAACGAAGGATAAGAAGATGATCAAGTGTAATCAAATGGAGTTTGAGTTACAGATTGGTGGTGTTTGATCGAACTCTTTATAGTTTCTGCTATTCACTTTAGGAAGAAGGCTATTTCTCTGAGAGAGTTGTCGAGAGAAATTGTTCTGTTGAAAGTGAGAATAGAGGTAGCTATATTTATAGAGGCGAAGTTACACTTGATCCGCAATTAGCGTAAAGGATTAGGCTATCTGGAGTATGCTGGGATATAGTCATTCTGTTGAGCTGAGAAAGACCAGGAATTCCACCAACTTTCCTTGATAATAGCCACGTTTCCTAATACTTATTCTTCTTTCCTTTGCCATAAACCGCCAAACCAAAACCCTAATTTGTAACCCCCCATGCGACTAAATCATCTTTCGTGTATTTGTCTGTTTGACTCAGATGCTAGAATGGTGCTCATCTGGATGAGACTTGAGGAGAAGAAGAGACGACCAAGCCTTAGTAGTTGACTGTGACTTGATGAGTCGTACCCTTGACTAGCTATTCTCACAGAAGAGATAAGTTAAAACTAGTCTTGATAAGATAAGCTTTGTTGATAGGTGTTTGTGATAAACCATGTGGAGCAGTTATCGAGGAAGACTTTAGCTAGATTGTCGAAGGATTAGTTTTCTCCAGCTGTAAATCTTGTGGATACGCGTATATAGGGATATTACTGTTAGTTCTAGTAAACCCTAGAAGTATGCCATGTGTGCGGACTTGTTGATGAAGATAAGCTCAATTATCCAGTATGTTATTCACGTGTGGCCAACAAGTGAATATAGTCTGCCAACAAGCGGTCAGGACTATAGTGGGGGATCAGTGCCACTGATGACTAGGGCTTATAGCATAGCAGTAGCCAACCAACAAGTGGTCAGGGCTCTAAGAAAGCAACAGCTAGTCAGTGAGTTGTCTGTCAACAAGCGGTCAGGACTCTCAGGAACCGACCAGGGCTCTCGAGAAGATCACGGCTACTCATGCGACCAGGGCTCAAGGAGAGCACAGCTAGTCATGCGACCAGGGCTCAAGGAGAGCACGGCTAGTCATGGTTGCGACCAAGGCTCGAGGAGATCTCAGCTAGTCATGGTTGCGACCAAGGCTCGAGGAGAACTCAGCTAGTCATGGTTGCGACTAGGGCTCGAGGAGAGATCGGCTAGTCATGGTTGCGACTAGGGCTCGAGGAGAGCTCAGCTAGTCATGGTTGCGACTATGGCTCAAGGAGAGCTCATCTAGTCATGGTTGCGACTAGGGATCGAGGAGAACTCAACTAGTCATGGTTGCGACTATGGATCGATGAGAGCTCAGCTAGTCATGGTAACATATTGGTGAGGTTAAGTCAGGGTGTACTCGTCTCAGGAGACGAGCACGGTTCTGGAGGAGGGAACGTCTCTAGAGGTGAAGATGTCTCAGGAAGTGAAGGAGTCTCTAGAGGTGAGCACGTCTCTGGAGGCGAAGACGTCTCAGGAGGTGTGCATGTCTCTGGAGGCGAAGACGACTCAGTGGGTGAGCACGTCTCTGGAGGCGAAGACGTCTCAGGAGGAGAAGACGTCTCAGGAGGTGAGCAAGTCTTTGGAGGCGAAGACGTCTCAGGGGGTGAGCATGTCTCTGGAGGCGAAGACGTCTTAGGAGGCGAAGACCTCTCAGGAGGTGAGCACGTCTTGGGAGACGAAGACGTCTCAGGAGGTGAGCAAGTCTTGGGAGACGAAAGCCTCTCCGGAGGCAAATGAGACGTCTTGGAATGAATGAACTTTGAGAGCACGACCATGTTTAAGGATCTGCAAGTCTTGAGGGTGTGCCCATGTCTTTGGTGGGACCCTAGAGCCGCCTGATTTATGCTTGAACCCCTTAATGCACTACACCATTTTTGGCGAATAGCAACACTGAGTAGCAACGGTAATGCTGCCGTTGCGGTATAGCAACAGGCTTGGGCCGGAATTTTTGGGCCGTTGCGGAATTCCGAAACAGAAGGTTTTCTGTTGGGACTTGCCGTTGCTATTTTTTTGCGCATTGTGTACGCGTGCGGGCAAAAACACCTCCCTACACTTTTTAGGATATTATGCCCAAGTAGTTATCATTATAGGTTGTTTTCCGCCCCTAGCTTCAAGTGTGTGAAGAGAGTGTGTGCCATAAACACTTCTCAACACATTATAACCCTAACTTCACTTTCATTTTCATTCTCATTTCCATTTTCAGAACCAGAGAGAAAGAAAAGTGCGGGAGAGAAAGAAAAAGAGCGGGAGAAAAAAAATTGGTAAACCCTAATCACAAATCGAAGGCAAAGTGTTCATCTTTGTGGTGGTGCTACAAATCGAAGCCGTAGTCTTCATCTGGTAAACCCTAATCACAAATTTCACAAATTGTTGTTTGAGTTTTGTTTGTTCTGTGTTTTGCATGTATGAATGGGGTTTAGGTCATGCTGGTTTGGGTTTTATTTTGGGGTTTTTATGAATTTTATTTCTAGGGTTTGTTAATAAATTTCGTTTCTAGGGTTTTTGTGATATGGGTTTCTATTTTTTTTCTGATTTGAGTTTGTTAATAAATTTTATATGGGTGTCTAGGGTTTTATGAATTCAGTTTCTAGGGTTTTTTGATTTGAGTAAAACTGTGGAACTCTGTTTGTGTTTGGTAGTAGTTATTTGAGTAATCCTGTAGAAGTTTGTGTTTGATTTGAGTAACATGAATCAGATGAATCACATGATGTGTTTGTGTTGGTGGTTGTTTTGTTGTTTAGGTATTGAGATATGAATCAGGATTTGGTCTTAATGTTTGTTCATGTTTGCTGTTAATATCTGAATAATCTGTTGTCTGTGTGTTTGTATTTTGCAAATGAAATTGATATGATATGGGTCAATATGGTTTGGTGGTAAATATTGAGCTACTTCTAGGCTCATTCTCTTCTAAAATGAGAATTTTGTCGTTAACTTAAAGGGATTCGGCACCCTACCACTAGACTGTATTGCCTAATTGATTTCTGTCTTTTCTTAAGTCATAGAAATGTTGTTAACATCTGGATAATCTATTGTGTGTGGTGCTAGGTGAGTATGGCAGGTTATTATGGATGTGAAATTGTGTGGATGTGAGTTTGTGCTTATGTATTTGTTAAATGGAGGTTATTATGGATTCCTTGGAGCTTTAGTTGAGGCTAGGTTGGTGATTCACTCTCTTACGTGTGAGATGATAGTTATTCAGTGTTATGAAATGACCAACTTACACGTAGGAGAGTGAATGTACCAACAGATGTCGCTGTTGCTCCTGAATCTAAACCATGTAGCTTGTAGACTAGCATATGCAGGATTATGACAAGATTATGATTTATAACTTTAATTGCTTGAAATTAGTTTGTGATATGTGCTGGTGATAGCTATTTTGCAGATTATTATGGCAGAAGTAGAGGTAGATGAAAATGGACTTCCCACTGGCGACTTGACAACTAAAATGGGTCATTTTAAGGGCTCCTTGATACGTACTCATATCCCTATCTCCTACCAAAATTGGAGGCAGGTGCCGATGAAGGATAAAATGGATGTCTGGCGGCAGCTAAAGGTATATCCCCTAAAATTTCTGAATTTTGTTTAGGTTCATAGTTTCTGGTTAATACCTTGAGATAGTAATTGGTGTGGTTTTGGTTTCAGGACGAATATGTAATTCCTGATACTTCAAGAAAGACTACTATAAAGGGGATGGCTGAACCATGGAGGAGACTCAAGTTTGAGTTGCGAAGAGACTACTACGATACTTGCAACACCCATCAAGAAAGACTGTTGAATGTTCCTCCTGAAATAAAAGAAGAAGACTCACTACGCCAGATCCGGGATTTAGCAACGTTTGTTTTTTTGACTTTGCAACGTTTATAAGCGTTGCTAACTGGAAAACGTTGCTTTAAAACAAAAATACGTTGCTTTAATTACTAAATATATTTACCTTATTTTTGACTAATTAGTTAGCCTCCCTATCTATGACACGTGTCCTAGTTTTCAGATAGAATTACTTACTTTATTCCTATATTATTTGCCGAATATCTTAATTCCTTTATTATATCGATCTACCTCTCTCTCAGTTATTTCTTCTCTCTGAGAAAACTCGCCTCCCTCATCTTACCTCTGAACCTCACTCATATCTTCTTCTTCTTCTTCTTCTTCTTCTTTTTCACTACCTCACCTCGATGAACCGTTACTCATCTCACCTCTCTGAACCCTCACTCATCTCACATCTCTGAATCTCTAAAAAATCTTTTTTTTTCTATTACTAAATTCTGTGAATCAAAACCCTAATCGTTAATAGTTCACATTATTCAAGACCCTAATTTTTTAAAAATTGAAAGTTTTCTCTGGAATTTCTCCAACCCTAATTTTTTTTTCTTCTGAAATTGAAGAATTTCTCAGTGAGGTATAAACCCCAACTTTAAGAAATTCTCTCTAGAGTTTCTAATTGAAGATGTATGATGTATGATATTTCTTTTTCATTTTGATTTTGACTTAATTTTTTGAAATAAGCTTTTGTTTTTGGTTTTCTGACGATTCCTGTATGTTTTTGCTTTTGTTTGAATAATTCATATGATGTTTATGGTGGTTCAGTGGTTTATGGTGATTCAGTGATATCTTAGCTTTTGTTTTTGTCGTGATTCAGTTGTTTATGGTGTCTATTGTGAGTAACATAACTCATATGGTGTTTGAGTAGTTTAGATCTGTCAAGGGTCGATGTTTTTGTAGTGTTTCACATGATGTTTGATATAAGTTGTTTCTTTTGACATAGGAAGATGTTACCGAAGGAAGTAATGCATTTTTTCCCATCTGTGTAGTACATAACAGCAAATTTTGATGCCATAACACACCTGTTTCCCTTCTTTTTAGTACATGACATCAAATTTTGATGCCATAACGCACCTGTAAAATCTTGCACAATTTGAACTTGCGACAGATATACTAAAGTTTGGACTAACTACATAGTTACTCAAATAACCTATTATACATGATGCATTTGATCTTCATTTGTTCTTTAATTTAACCCGTATATTTGTGTTGGAGTATGAAGAAGGCCCAAAAACAGTTTACTAATTTAATTTCAGGTATTAGTGCAGGTTACTTCAGCTGTTATGTACTTGTCTGTCAAACGAATTCTTAAAACCTATACATCTTAGTCCATTGTTTCACATTGGCAGTATGTACCTTAAAACCTCAGTAGGTACCTTAAAACCTCTACTGGAAATGACTGTGCGCATGATTTTTTTTCTTCAGAATTTGGTGCTTTGTATCATCTGGTTCAGTGTCTCGATCTTACGTCGTTGAGCAGCTATTGTGTTTGTATCGACTGTTGATTAGCTTCTTTTGATTATAGGTTATTCAGGATCAGGATCAGCCATGACAAATCTGGTGAAAGATGCATCCATGGGATCACTGAGAGATGCTTGTTGAAAAGGCAAAGACATTGCAAATCTGGGGAAGGAGGATTTCAGATCAAATTACTCTCCAGGTAACTAACACCGACAATGACCGATTTAGTATGTCTGCATTTATATTGGCTATATGAGTTGGCTACGGAGACTTCATGACACACAGATTATCTTATTGTACAATTCTGTCTATGTAAGAGTTTGTTGTTTGTCTCTAGCTCGGCAATCAGTTTGTTGTCGGTAATCTTGAAAATGACATAATTAAGATGATTTACAGATAAAAAAAAAAGAAGAGGCACTTGTCATTATTTTTTGAACTCAGATGGTTCTTGTTTTTCTATATATAATAGTATATTTGTTGAATAAAAGATTTAATGTCGTGATTCGCATTTGGTTGTAGAGTGCTTGATTTTTCCATGCTAAGTACAAGTAAGTTGGCCAAGCATTGACAAGTTTCGTGTCAACCCTGGAAATTTTGGTAACTAGCTAGTTCACTTCATATCTATTGCATTTTTAGATGTATAATGGACATAGCTGCTGAGAGTTTTTTGTGCAGCTGATAGACGGGCTCAGTTTGAGCAGTTAGAATACACTGAGGATGACTACCAGCAGGAGCTTGAGCACATTGAGCAGGTCTGGTTAACTCATTCCCTAAGGTGGTCACCCTTTTAGGTTTAAGTTTCCTCACACCTTACTTTTATTGTTCACACTCAGATATGTTAGATATTGGCTTAAACTATGCATAAGATACTGTCATTTGCCTTAAGATTTGCATGAGAATGCATGCTGAATGCATACGAATCTATGTGTCACTAGACGATTACAAGGTCAGCTAAAAGCTAATTGAGGTTTTGGACTTCATTTTACCTATATTTACCATTCAATGACGCATTTCAGTTGGCTTCTTTTCTTTGGCATTCATACTCAATCTCTCGTAATCTGTAAAGACCCCTACCGGAAAGCTATACAGATTACTATCTACCAAAGATTAGTATATATCCATGATTGCAGAGATATATTAACTTTTGCTATTATTTTCTTCTAAACTTGATTAGCTGTATGACATTGAGATTTTTCTTTATCACGACATCAGGTGTTCACAACTCTAGTTGGAAAATGTAAGAAATATGGAAGGGCAATGCGAATTGGAACGAACCATGGAAGTCTTTCGGGTCGTGTGAAGAGCTATACTCTCAAGCTGTACGTAGGATTTTATTCCTCTTTTGGTTAAGATGTATCATTTGGTGACATTGATGTAAAAAATCAGGTAAAGTTTAGGATGCATAAGTTTAGGATGCATATTCTCATGCATCATTTAGCAATTTTCAGGGCGATGTGTTGAACTCATTGTGGTCATTGGTTCGTAATTGACAGAGGTCTCATGCTGGTAGTGGCGCGTACAATAGGGAATCTGCAATGGCCTTAAAATCTTTTTTCCTGATGGCTGGGTTGCACTTGGATCTGCTCCGTTAAAGGTATAAGTAGTGTCAAATCTTCATGATCCATATGAACAGAAAAACTGCCGTTTCATAGGCTCCTAATTGTAATATGTTTATAGTCGTTTTCTTATGTTTTCGAATGTTTGCAAAGATCAATTATTGGGTCGAATGTGATTTGTAATACAAGAATTTCAGTAATGCAAATAAATTTGGATTATATAATTTTTTTTTTTTAATTTCTCATATACATTTTGCAACGTTTATAAATGTTGTCGTAATTATAATTATAGCAACGTTTATAAACGTTGTCGTAATTAATTATGGCAACATTTATAAACGTTCCAAATAATTAGCAACACCGTATTGGGAACGTATATAAGCGTTGCCGAAATTCAAAGCAACGTCTATATCTGTTGCTAATCAGTCATTTTGGCGTAGTGACTGGGTGGCATTCTGTGAGTATGAGAAGACTCCGGAAGCAGTGAAAAGTAGAGTAGATCATAAGAGAAAGAGGGAAGGCTATAAGTACAACCGTACCTCAGGTCGCAAACCCCATAGCCGGGTGAAGCGTGAACTGGTAAAAAATTTCAACTATTCTTGAATTATCACTGCTTTAGCTAGTTGTATGTGTTGATATGAACATGATGATAGTTGTATGTGTTTATAACTTGATATATGTTGCATTGGCTTTTCAGGAGAAGGAAAATCCTGGAAAGATAATCACTACTTCTGATGTGTGGCTTGAAACCCATAAACAAACTGGTGGTACCATTCTACCTAGCGCGCAACCCTACTATGTAAGTCAGATATAAGTTTTATACTTTTTAAAAGTCAGAATAACTGGTTTTGGTAATCGACATTTCAGGAAAAGCTGAAGAAGGCAGAAGAAGAAATCCAGCAAGCACTTGAAGCTGGTACTCCTGTTGAAACTGAAGATCCACTGGTTCTAGCTTTTGGATCAGATGGTCACGGAAGGGTACGTGGTTGTGGTCCTATTTCTCGTACTGCATATGATCTATCCGCTCCTTCGCGTGCTAAAGTAGATGAACTGAAGTCTAAGGATGGAGAGCTGAGGGCAGAGGTTAAGGAGCTAGGTGGCAAAATGGAGTTTATGATTGAAGGCTTTGCCACATTGTGCAATGTTATCAAGGAGATCCAAACTGGACAATCTTCTTACATTGGGTCTAACCACCAGGACAGTTCATCCGGTTCACCTGCGGCCATCTATTCTGCATCAAATCCTCTAGTTGTTAATGCTGAGCATGCAAACATCTCCCCCACTCCTAGAAATGCAGCTGTTGAAATTGCTCAAGGGAATGGTCTTGAAGATTTGTCACCTGCTCGATCAGCAGTAGGTGGTAGTGGTGCTAAAGCAGTTGGTGGTAGTGGTGCTAAAGCAGTTGGTGGTAGTGGTGCTACAAATATTCAGAAAGTTTTATTGAAGAACTTGGATGGTGATTTGATTGCTAGGGGTACACTTTGTGTCGGTGAGCAGGGATTAATCTGTCACAGCGTACCTGTTGCTGATTCGAATTTCAAAGTGCTGCTGGATCACATTTACCTGCCAAAAGAGCCCACCATCAAAGCCAACAAGCTTGCTAGGAAATTTAAAGAAGTTGGAGTTGGAGGGTTTTGTGTTCATCCAAAGAGTAACACGACATTTCATTAGATTGGTCGCCGTGTTTTTTGAAGATGTCTGCCATCATCTTGGTTTATAACTGACTTACTTTTATGGCTTGTTTTTTAGTTTGCTAGACCTATGGTAAAGTTTATGGAGTTCAGGGGTACTTTTATGGAGTTCCTTTTTTTTGGGTAAAGTTTGATGCAGTTTGAACTGGTTCTTTTTTTGGGTTATGTAAAGGTTGAACATGTTAACTGCTTGAATATATATATATATATATGTTTTGGTTATGTCTATATTGGTGTGTGACAGGGAATGAATGGGATATTGCAGGTTTTGGGGGTACCAGAAAATTGCAGGGTATTGTGCCCTGGGAATTGCAGGCCAGTTTGATTTTTTTTAATAGTAAATCTAAGGGTAGCAACGGAATTTGACCGTTTCCAGTTTAGATGTTTACACCCCACAAAATTATGCCTTAAAGGTTTTCCACCCCTAGACTATGAAGCGTGTTAAATTCGCGTGTGACATCAACCTTAAGCGTGCTAAAGTGGCGTGTGCGATGGGAATCTTTTATCCCTTTAGATTTTGTCGAGAGAGAAGATAGGTTTCATTTCTTTTTTCTCTTTTCTCTTTTCTCTGTGAGGCTGCGATAGAGAGAAGATAGGGTTTCATTCTTCTCTGTGATTTTATTTTTTCCATCTCTGAATCTCTGAGTGTGAGGAAGAGTGAGGCTGCGAGAGAGAAGATAATAGATTTTAATTTCTCTGTGAGGATTTTTTTTAAAAGATTTCTTATCTTCATAATCGTTAGGAAGAGTGAGGATGCGGGAGAGAAGTTGGGGTTTCATAGATTAGTTTTTTCTTATCTTCATAATCGTTTTCATCTGGTGCTGCGATTAGGTTTCTTCTTCAATTTCAGGTGATAAATTAGGGTTTCGTAGAAATTCTCTTTCAGTTTTGTTGGTACGGTTTCTTCTATTTCATCTGGTTTTTTCTGCTATGAATCTTATTTGATTCAGGTGAAATTTTATAAAAATAATTTGTTTTGATTTGAAATTTATAAAAATTTGTGAGATCTGTTGTTTTTAGGGTTTTGATTTCAAGTATTATGTGTGTGTTGTTTTTAGGGTTCTGATTCATGCATGTTCATAGTTTTGGGTAATTCATGATTTAGGTTTTTGATTTATGTTCAAATTTTTGTTTCTAGGGTTTAGATTTTGTGTTTTACTGTAAGTATTATCTGTTGTCTGTGTGTTTGTATTTTGCAAATGAAATTGATATGGTCAATATGGTCTGGTAGTAAATATTGAGCTACTTCTAGGCTCATTCTCTTCTAAAATGAGAATTATGTCGTTAACTTAAAGGGATTCGGCACCCTACCACTAGACTATATTGCCTAATTGATTGCTTTCTGTCTTTTCTTAAGTCATACAAATGCTGTTAACATCTGGATAATCTGTTGTGTGTGAGTTTGTTTCTGAGTTTCAGTTAAATGAAATTGATATGATATGGGTCAATATGGTCTGGTGGTAAATATTGAGCCACTTCTAAGCTCATTCTCTTCTAAAATGAGAATTCTGTCGTTAACTTAAAGGGATTCGGCACCCTACCACTAGACTATATTGCCTAATTGATTGCTTTCTGTCTTTTCTTAAGTCATACAAATGCTGTTAACGTCTGGATAATCTGTTGTGTGTGAGTTTGTTTCTGAGTTTCAATTAAATGAAATTGATATGATATGAGTCAATATGGTCTGGTGGTAAATATTGAGCTACTTCTAAGCTCATTCTCTTCTAAAATGAGAATTCTGTCGTTAACTTAAAGGGATTCGGCACCCTACCACTAGACTATATTGCCTAATTGATTGATTTCTGTCTTTTCTTAAGTCATAGAAATGCTGTTAACATCTGGATAGTCTATTGTGTGTGAGTTTGTGTGCAACAAATATGTTGGATATCATTTGTTATAGTTTGTGTGCAAACATCTGCCTAATTGATATAATCATATTGATTTATGTCTTTAGATATCATTTGTTGTAGTTTGTTTTGCATATGTTATACCTTAGGTGATTATATAGTTGATTTGGTTGTCTAAATGATAGAACAACAAATTGATGTTCTCATCAGGACTCCATAAATCTTCTATTTTTTTCTTTATCACTTGCTGGTAAAGAAGTAGTAGAAGGTTTATGGAGTACCTTGATTAGTGCGCCTTTTTGTTGTATCGCCTATTTTGTTGAATCTTCTATGATTCTACTTCTTTCATTATTACTTGTGGTAGTAAAGAAGTAGTGGCAGCAAATTGTCGCGTGCGCCTCAACACTCAAACCTTCTTCTTGCTTTTTTTTTATCACTTGCTGGTAAAGAAGAACAAGAAGAGGGTTTGTGGGTACGAGGGGTGCGCCTTTTTGCTGCTTAGGTGTAAGTAGCAGCAAATTGTTGTTCGCGGCCAACCTGCCAAATCCTCTACTACTATCATTATCACTTTGTGGTAGTATAGAAGTAGAGGGTTTGGAGGTTTGTGGTGCGCCTTTTTGCTGTTTAGGTAGTAAGTCGCAGCAAATGATTGTTCTTGTGCACCCCAAATCATTGACTTTTAGATGATATTTCTGAAGTTTGATTGTGTGTAAAATTTCAGATATGTCAAGTGTGGCTGATAAGAGGTGGATGATTTTTAGTCGCAAGTCGAATACATACATACAAGGTGTAAGGTCATTCATTTCTTTTCTCCGCAACAAAGGTGGAGGTTTGTTCTCATGCCCTTGTGTTGTTTGTAGAAATGGTAAAAGATTGAAGTCAATTGATGAAATAGATTATCATTTGCTCAAAAATGGAATGCTTCAGACTTATACGATCTGGAGTTTTCATGGGGAAACCTTAGGAGTAGGACAACATAGTCATAACATTACTACTCATACTGTGGATATCGATAATGTAGCGGATAATGTATGTTTAGCTGATGAGAATGTTGATTCTGGTGTGAATGTTGAAGTTAATCCTAATCTAGGTGTAGATGAGAATGTTGATTCTGGTGTCGATATTGAAGCAGATCCTAATGTAGGTGCATATGAGAATGTTAGGTTACACAGTAGGAAAGAAAGAAAAAAATATGCATATGAGCGTGCTAGAGAACCGTTATACCCTTCATGTTCTAAAGGAAAGACAGCATTGTATGCTGCTATTAAACTCAATAACATAAAGACCCAATATGGGTTTTCTGACAATGGTACTACTGCTCTCTTAGAATTGATGAAAGAGTTGCTTCCTGATGAGAACACATTGCCGTCTAAGTACCATGACATAAAGAAAATGATCCGAGAACTAGGTATGGATTACATAACATATGATGCATGTGTAAATGACTGCATTTTATATTGGAAAACTGAGTCGACATTGGTTAAGTGTCCGGTTTGTCAAGAACCTAGGTATAAGAAGGTTTTTAATGATGAGAGGAAACTTACACAAGTGGCTCAAAAGACTTTAAGGCATTTTCCGTTGATTGCGAGGCTGCAAAGGTTTTATAGTGTACCGTGGATAGCATAGGCATTTCTGTGGCATTTCAAAGCAAAGTCAGATATTAATGTGATGCGTAATCCAGTCGATTCTTCGGCTTGGCGATGCGCAGATAACTTTTCTCCTGAGTTTGCCAAGGAACCAAGAAATGTCACACTTGGGATCTCAACCGACGGCTTCAACCCAAATGGATGTTTTGGTGCAAGTCACAGTTGTTGGCCGGTTATTCTGTGTCCGTACAACCTTCCTCCTTCGTTGTGTATGAAAAAAGAGTTCTCGATGTTATGTTTGTTAATATCTGGCCCAAAAGCACCAGGTAAAAGTTTACTTCCCTTCATTTCTTTGTTTTTGCAAGTTCTCTGAAAATATATTCTGAATTTTTGCATGTTAACATGTATGTGTAGGTAAAGATATTGATGTTTATATACAACCACTGGTAGATGAGCTCCTTGAGCTGTGGAATAAAGGTGTAATGACATACGACTCCTCCAGCAAGTCTGAGTTTCTTTTAAAAGCAAGACTTTTGTGGGCTATTCATGATTTTCCAGCTTTGGGTACGTTATCTGGATGTGTGACTCATGGTTATTATGGCTGTCCTACTTGTGGAGAAGGTACAGTTGCTGAATGGCTGCCTTTCAGTAAGAAGATATGTTATATGGGTCACCGGAGATGGCTGCCAGCGAAGCACAAATTTCGACTTGATAAATCAAATTTCAACGGATCGGTAGAGCATGGTGAAGCTCCATGGCCAATGACAGGAGAAGAAATTAAAGATAAGGTAGCAGATATCACAATTAAGAAGGGCAAGGGGAAACAACCAGCAGCAGATAAGAAACGTAAAAGGAAAACGGCAGTGCAAGATGAAGATGTTGCAGATGATCACACCCTGTTTTCTCGCAGGTCTATTTTCTTCATGATTCAATGTATATACTTTAATTATATCTCAGAACTTATACGTATAAAACATACTTATTTATTTTGTTATTTTCTTGCAGGTCTATTCTATATGATTTGCCGTATTGGGCAGCACATGTGGTTCGACATCAAACAGATGTCATGCATACCGAGAAGAACATAACTGAGCATATTCTCAACACTCTGATGGGAAGTAGCAAGTCCAAAGATGGTCCTAATGCACGTAAAGATATGGAAGCCATGGGGATTAAAAAGAAGATGTGGTTGGGTGCTGCTGATCCCAAGACTGGTAAAACAACTATTGAAGATGGAACTTTTGCGATGACGAAGAACGAGAAGATTCAATTTTGTACTACTCTGAAGAACTTAAGTGTGCCCACTGGTTTCTCTTCCAATCTTCGCAGCATCGTTAGCATTACTCCTCCCGATCTCAAGAATTTCAAGTCTCACGATTACCACGTTGTGATGCAAAATTTGCTTCAAATCCTGGTTCATCTTGCGACTTCACTGCCTAAGGATCTACGAATTGCTCTTCTGCGTATAAGTATTTTTTTCAAAATTTTGTGCGCCAAGGTTATTAACAGAGAACATCTTGTAAAAGCTAAATCTAGTTTGGTGGAAGCAATGTGTGTATTGG